>VWPU01003750.1:74036-102355 GCA_013398955.1 Callaeas wilsoni
CTTCCCTTCCCTTCCCTTCCCTTCCCTTCCCTTCCCTTCCCTTCCCTTCCCTTCCCTTCCCTTCCCTTCCTTTCCCTTCCGTTCCATCTCTTCTTTTCTCGTGGGCTGTGTTTCAGCTGGGTCGGTTCCTGTATTGTATGACTGTCTAAGTGCTGGTGGCAGTGTAAGAGAGGTAAATACCAAAGCACACAAGCACACAAAGCTGATTGCCCAGGACCACGTCCAGACAGCTTTCGAATACCTCCAAGGATGGAGGCTCCAGAACCTCTCTGGGACATCTGCTCCAGTGCTCAATCACCCTCTGAGTGCAAATGTGTTTTCTAATGTTCATATGGAAGTTCCTGGTTTTGAGTTTGTGCCCATTGCCTCTGGTCCTGTTACTTGGCAGCACCGCAAAGAGCCTGCCTCTATCCTCAGGTGCTTGAAGACATTGATGTCATTCTCCTGATCCTTCTCTTCTCCATGGTGAAGCATCCCAGCACTCTTATCCTTTGCTCATTGAGGAGGTTTTTCAGTCCCTTAGAAAGCTTTGTGGCTTTCCAGTGGACTGCCTCCAGTAGTTCCATACTTATACTGGGGAGCCCGAAACAGGACCCTGTGCTTCATGTTTGGCCTCACCAGTACTAAGTCAAGACATCTGACATCTGTTTTATTTTTGTGTCTCCATCACATCGTGTAGTATACACCCAACAAGAAATTTCTATTTGTTCGGTGTCAGCTGGTATTAGTATTACCCCATCACATGAGCTTCCTTTCTAAGTGATCTTCTAAATGTAAGTTTGTCATTTGGGAGCAGAACACCCAAATGACAAACTTGCGTTTTTCTCATAGCAATTTCTTCAATGGTGAAAGTGTAAACTGGGTTACAGCAAACTACTCCTAGCCTACTCAAAAATGAATATTTTCCTTTTCTTTACAAATCAGTTTTCAAAGTCATCTATGATCAGAGAACATATATTAACAAGAAGGGCCAGAGGAAAGCATTTTAAAAAGAGAGAGAAAAAGGTTTCTCTGTCAAGGATCGATTGTAAATGTGAAGATTTTTGACAGTTCCAGGACAATTTTTTTTGCCTTATCTTTGATAGACAATGTCTCTGGTCAATCTGAGATCCAGCTGGATAGAAATCTATCTCAGTGGGTGAATAAAGCTTCCTCCTTTTTCCTAATGGCATTAAACAATGCAGAAAACAACTGACAAAGATTCAAACAAAGAATCAAAGCCTTAAACCAAGACTGTATAAGTTATACTGTTAAACTTGAAAAAAAGCTTTGGCTATTCTCCTAGCAGACCAAGAAAATGGAGAAGAGAATATTTGCTTTTCTTTTGAAAAGGTGACATACAGGACAAGCACAATAAAGTCAACTAAAGAAAAAGGGTTAGACTTTCCCAGAATTACTGTATGAAAATAACGCAACTGAGAGGAATTTTTTTGCTTGCTTTCATTTACTTTATTTTTGATTCTTTGCACATTTTCCTGTCAAGAACTAGATTAATTTACTATTACAGAATAACTACATGAGACTCACATACATAAATAATTCTGGCTTTGCTTATTTAACTGCTAGACACTAGAAATGCTCAAACGAAAAATGCTGAGACACAGACTACTGTATTTTTTTACCTAACATAATTTATTCCAAATAAATAGAGGGAAAAAAAAGGCAGGTTTTGAATAATCTAAACCTGTTTTGCTGTATGTCATTTAAATTGAAAACCAGTATGTCTGTTTCAGGGGAAATTATTTACATAATTTAGTACACTAAGTGATTGTATAGCTGGAAGTGAAAAATCTTAACTTAAAATATAATTTTGTTTTCTTTTTTTTCCCCATCAAATTTCATTCGCTGATTTGATAAAAATGCTAAGTGCAGCTGTAGACTTTGTTTTCTTTAATGTATTCAGATAAATTTGGCTAAAAAGTTATAACTGACTATCCAAACCAGAAAGTTGATGCCACCAAGACAAATGAATTGGTGCTTCATTTTCTACACCTCAAAGCTAAAATCCAAAATCAAAATGCTGCTGCCTGCATATTTTATTCAGTGTATAAGGAGAGTTTCTTCTCCAAATTACATACTAGATATTAGGTGGAGTAGAGGTAGTCAAGAAAAAATACTAAGTAAGCAGGTTTCCTTGAAATCCTACCTCTCCTGAAAGGTTAGACACTTAAATTATTTGGGTCAATTTACCTTGAATTTTTTTATGGTCATGGACATTTAATAACCACTCTTTCAGAGGAAGGAATCACTCGCTCTCCACTTTGAAAAAAAGCTATGCATACATCAATTCCTTTCATTCCCCAGTATCAATGTGGGCATGAAGTGCAAGGTCTGGTTAAATTGCTCCTTTCTCCTGAGTATGGGAAGAAAGGAGGATTCAAGGTTATGCTTGTACCCTCCCTGTTCAGGCTGAAAAGATCAAGTTTGAGGACTGCCTATACTTCTTCTAGAGGTGAACACTCAAAATTGAAGGTACCATGAAGTGAGAACAGAAGAAAAATCTGTTCCTAATTTAGTAGATGAAGAATTCACACAAGAAACAGGTGTTCTTATATTTGCTCCATTGAGAGTTCTTTCTCAAATTCTTTTTATTTTTTAAATTTAGTATCTATATAATAAGAAATTCAGTTTGTGTCTCTCGTTGAGATCAAACCAAAAATATTTAAAGTGAAAATCCCACGTAATATTCCATTTCATGATACCTTTGAATTTCTTTCTCATGTTTCGACTCCTATGGAAAAATACAGATGACCTACTAGGTCAAGGAAAACCATATAAGTTACACTTGTAGAGTAGTAAACAACATCCCAGAATACAATAAAAACTAAATCTAAGAGACAGGAGCCCAAATACACTCACTTTCAACCAAAAACTTACTTTACACCTGGAAATGTTAAAGAGAGTTAAAGAATGGTAAATAGTGTAAGTTCAAGTAAGTGGACTGTGTACGAATTTACTCTACTATAATTTGATTTCCCTCCCTTTTAGGGCAAAGAGTAACTATGCTGAACACCCGATTTCAGGAACAAAATGGACTAGTATGGCCCAGACATCATTCTTGATCAATTATGTTGCATTTACAAGATAAACGTAGTTTATGTCATGTTCATTCATATGTACATTTAGATGAGGAGGTCCTCATATTGAGTCAGAAAGCTCAGCTATTACTTGAGTATTTGTAAGAATTACTTTTCTACTACCCTTAGTCATGAACCATATGCTTCTGATGACCACACTGGCAGAAAACATACTCCTGAAGCTTTACTTACCATATATACTGTGCTAAATTTTTTGTTGAAACTGACCATGAATAAAACCACTGAATTACATATAAATATAAATCTGTTTTGCTTTACAAAAATACTCCTGCAGTTTTTTATTTTTTGAACAATGTTCAAATAATGGAAAGCGCTAAAGACGCTACTTTGGTTTTGATGTTCTGTATAGAAAAATCTATCACGAAGTTTGAATTCTCCAAGAATGATTCATTCATGGATTGGTAACTGAAGTGAACAATTTTGCATTGGTGGTGTAGTGAAGCCTTCTTATTATTTCATAGTTTATGAATAATGAAAATTTGCAATGATATTAATGATGATAAAAGTAACTATTATATCAAAGCATAAAGAATTCATTGAAACAAAAAAGGCATAACCTGCCTAATTATTTCTCACTAATAATTCCGTGACTCGAAGTTTAAATAAACAACTATTATTCCTTCTGCATAAGTACTACCATCAGTAAGGAATATTAAAAGCATTACCATTTTAACAAGTTGAAATGATATAAGTAGGCTTAACTGTAAATAGCATACATATTTATTACCTTTACTAACACTTTCACTGGTAAGCTAGGAAAGAATATAGCATTTTTTTCCTTGTCTTTTCACATTCAAGTTTTATTTTTCATTGACTTGTCAATCTTTTTATAAGCAACCTTGCATTGCTTGCAGCTTAATGGTTTAACTTCTTTTATGAATCCTATAGATGTGTGCTGATTTCAGATATCAGTTAATGGCTGATAGAATATAAGACATAGACCATTCTTAATTTCTCTTTAAATCATAGAATATATGACCTTAATTAACATATAATTGTGCATTTCACAGTAACAAAATGGGGACTTTTTTTCAAAAGAGACTGTTCTATTGGAATATTATGTGGACATAAATTTGGAAAATGAAATCAAATCACCTCCTGATAACCAAAGTCTTTACTTTGAATGCAGTGCAAAATGTTGTCACAGAATGGTAACAAGAAATAATGACTGTTTTCAAAATTCCTACAACACAGCAGTACAAACCACTTAGAGTTCAGCCATCTGTGGAACTAGTCCTTGGAAAACCCTTTTACTTTCAACAGGGGTGATATAATCAATTTCTGATTTGAGCTGCAGTTACAGTCATATTAATTTAAAGTCAAATGAAGTACTTCCCCATTAAAAAAAAAAAAAAAACAAACAAAAAACCATCTATGATGTAGAATTTTGATATTTTAAAATTTTTGACTTATATTAGCTTTCGAACAAATAAATACTTGTGCTTTAAGCATGAGAAAGGCTCATATTCCATGCACAATTTATGCACATTCTTAACTCGTAGTATTTGAGTAGTCCTACTGAATTCAACAATATTATTCAAACTTTTTTTTTTCCTTCTATTAAGCTTAACAATAATATACTATGATGCTGGTAAGATTAAAATACAAAATATTAGCGATATTACTGGAGATGGTAGTAGATTTTTAGAGAAATATTGTAACCAATAGAAGATGTAGAGACTGATTCTGCACATTATAAAAGTTTTCAATTTGTAGAAGTCAGAAGTTTCTTGCTTTGCTTAGCAAGATATTCCATTTTGCCCACTGTCTCTATCTACTGGCCCTTTTCTTACATGAATTTGTCTACTTGTCCTTACTCGAACTCAAGCATACTTTTAGAGTTCACAACATCCTGCAACTGTGAATTCTACATGAATGACACACTGTGTGCTGCGTCAGTAGGAATCAGTGTTAGCTCCTTCTGTCTACATGGGAATCTCATCCTCTATATATTCCTAAACTGGAGACAGAATTTGGTGTTCATTGCTGAAATTTAGTGAGCTGGACCTTTGGAAAGTTACCTATATCTGGATAAACAAGAAGAGAAAGAAAGGTACTTGTACTCTTTTTTAATATAAATGAGATTGTAAACACCCCAAATTGATTATTAGTTCACATATATAAATAAAACTAAGGTCTATTTTTTCCTTAAGATGTGGTCCATATACTTTTCTATTGTAATACCAATATTCAAATTCTGATAAACTTTTGCAGATAAAAGAATGTCTTGTTCAAAAGTTTCTCTATTACCTACTGATGGAAGTTCCTTGACTTTTGTTTGGGAAACATAAGGCAATAAAAGAACCAGAATTCTAAAGAACATGTTTCTTCTGGAAAATAGATAAAATTGAATATAGATGAAATTCAGCTTTGGATGAAATTTACCTTGACTGGTAAAGCATCTGTTTCCCACTACATCCTCAAATATAAGCAGCAAATTGAGTTACATAAGTACACAATGAGGTGCCTTGAAAACTGAGTAAATAATCAGATCCTCTTGGTTTTGATCAGAATCATAAAGTCCAGCTGGAGGCAAGTAACTAGTGGTATAGCCTAGGGCTTGGTACTGAGGACGATACTTTAATACCTTCATTAAAGACCAGGATGCTGGGACAGAGCAAACCCTCAGCAAGTTCTCACAGGTAATATAAAACTGTGAGGAATAGCAGGATGAATGGTTGTGTTGCCATTCAGAGGGACTTAGGCTGGAGAAATGGGCTGAGGGATCTTGTGAAGTTCGGTGAAGGGAAATGGAAAGTTCTCTTCCTTGGTGGAATAACTCCAGACATCAGGATGCTCTGAGTGCCAAGTGTCTGGAAAACACTTCTCAGCTCTACAGAGAACTTTGGGGTTCTGGTGGACTGCAGAAATCCTTTTTCATAGCAAAGAAGGCCAAAAGTGTCCTGAACTGCATTAAGGAGAGTGCTACCATCAGTTCAGGAGAGGAAATCCTTTTTTACTCAGCACTGGTGAGACTATGCCTGGAGTACTATGTTCAGTTCTGAACTGCTCAGCATGAGAAAGACATAGACTTCCTGAAGTAAGTCCAGCATAAAGTCTTTGTGGTAAGGAACTGGAACATCTTCATATGAGAGGAGCCTGAAAGCTGGTACTGTTCAGCCTGGAGAAGGAAGACTCTCAGGAAAAATAATCTCACTCTGCCTGAACTGGGGAGCTGGACTGAATAATTTCAAATGATCCCTTCCAAAATACATGATTCTGTGATTCCATGATTCTTGAACATCGTGATGTTTCTATTCCAGTCCTCTACTTTCTGAGGTCACTTTGAATTGACACTTTGCCACTTAGTTTGTCAGCCACTCCACCCAGTTTAGTGCCCTTAAAAGCTTTCCTGATGTTGCACTGCTATCATTGTTCAGTTCATTGATAAAGATGTTGAAAAAAGAGGCCTCACTATTGACCCCTGCATACTTTGCTTGTCAGTGGCTGTCATCTGGACATTGTGCTATTGCTCATATTCTTTGCACAGAGGCATCCAGCAGGTTTTCTGCATACCTAAATATCCATCAATTCATTCAGCCATTGCAGATGTCTTCAGCTTCTGTTTTAGTTTCAGTTATTTTGTATACACAGGACAGAACAGAGTGTATAAAAGTCAAATGCTTTGGCCAGTAAGCACTGCCTTCCTTACTAAGAAAACAAAAGAGCGGAGTGAAAATATCACTGCTTAATTAGTGACTTCTTTAAAATAACCTGTCAATTTACTTTCTGATAAAAGAAAATAGCATAGGATTTGTTCTATTTACTTGGTTATAAACATTCTTAATGACTGACATGTTAACAGCTTGTATATATTCTCTTTTCCAAAGTGTAGTGCAATTAAGATTGTAAAACTAATTAAGTAAAAGAAACAGTGGTATTCTCTATGTAATGTTTCCCTGAAAGAGATTTTAAAAATTTGGTTTAGCTACATATGAGATACAGAGAATAATGGGGTTTAGATGGCCTACTAGAGTGCATAATTATTTAGGTAATGTGGAATTTTGTGACAATTACTAAAGTGTGTTACTGGGAATTGTATTACTATTTTGTTATGGTATTAAAGGCTTGAAAGTGGAGAACAAAAAAAAAAAATTACTAGTAAAAAAGGTTAATGAGACTTACACAGGTAATATGCATGGAACTTAAAATGTAGTATTTGGGACATTATACTCCTTGTGGAAACAAGGAATTGTCATATGAGATCCTTCTTAATTTACAGTCAAAAAAAGGGCATACAAAGTACTATAAAACCACAAAAGACAGATTCTAGACATGTGATGCCTCAGGGAGAGCTACATGCTGACTACAGAACCATTACAACTCTTGAAAAGAAAGTTTTATTAGATTTTGTGCCCTGGCTCAGCATTGGCAATGTGTAGATCTAAATATCTGTCCAGGCTAAATTAAAAAAAAGGAAACAACACTTAATCTTCAAAACAACACTATCAGTTATATTTTGTAACAGCACCACAGTCATCAGAATTCCTAGGTAACTTATAACTGGAAGTACAGGGGATGAGACCCAAGGCATGGTATAACCTAGTGGTCATGATTCTGTTTCAGTTTTAAATCAATGTAATTTATAAATGGTATGGGGAGACAACATGCCTCCACAGTGAAAGGAAGCTCAGAAATATTATCTGTCAGTATTCTCTTTGAGAAGAATTGTCTTTCTGATTCTAGCAACCATTCAGTCACATTGTAAATTCAGTCAGCCTGATGCAAGCTCTTTTCATTATAATAGCTTAAAGTAAGATGTACTGCTAATAGCAGTGAGGTACTTTTTTGCTTTTCATCATTTTCCACATTTTGGGCATATTTTTATAAGTGTTTAGACATATCAAGATATGGCAAGTCATCTAGTGGGATTTCTGTAGCATTACTTACATGCACAACGGTTTCTAAATATTTAGAGAGTTTCTATCTACTTAAATATTTTAAAGTCTGACCCAGTTTTGGAAGTATGTGGCAAACAACTGAAAAATGAGCATCATGAAGAGGGTGGGTAAAAGATAATTTGTCTTTTCTAGACAACAGCTAGCAAGGCATTGAAGGATAGTGCCTGTCCATAGCCTGTGGAACACTGCCAAAGGGAATTGCAGATTCAAGCTTTCAAGAATCAAGAAGTTTGGACAAGTATTCAAAGGCTGATCAAATGTCGGTCACTATAAAGAAGATTTAACAGGTCTAAAACAACCCTCAATCCATGGATGGTGTTTGGGAGCTGAAAACAATCTTAGACTGCCAGACTAGTGGGAACTGCATTACATGTTTATCTAGATATTGCTTTTCATGAGAGTCCTTGAGGGGTCACTTACAGGGAAAGTTTATTGGGCTGATCAAGTATGGACATACATATACAAATGCAATTGTAGTCCTGAGCACACGAGTTACAGGAAAAAAAGCAAGGCGTGACTCTTAGGAACAAAGGTATGCATATAGTGCATAAAAAATCCTGAAGTTTAAGGAGGTCAAATTAATTATCTCTTGCCAGTAGACAAACAGGGAGCAAATCTGCCCGTTGTGTCACTGGATGAAGGTGCACTTACTGCACTTTCCCAAGGGGTCTCCAGAAGGAAGTGGCAGGGAGGGAGAAGAAATATACCTTCAGAGACACAAACAGGACAGTGATCATGGGACCATACCCTCTGCATTTGCCCCTCTCATTGCAGGGGGCCCTGGACTTCCTGAGGAAGGCTGAAGTGGTCAGCATAAAATGCCCCCAAGAAGTACTGGACTGAGGAGCATAATACTAGCTGGAGAAAAAGGGAGAATCTAAGAGTTTTTCTCTTTAAAAGATGTAAGAAGATGTTTAATGACCCTTTCTGTAATAATTAGATTATGTAGACTCTTAGACTGTTAAAATATTAATTGGACTAGTGATAAATTCCTGGCTCATAGGAGAGGTGTTTTGCTCGTGCCATAATGAGGTTCTGAGAGTTGCAAGAGCAGAAGATCCACCATAGGGCTGGTGTCACCAAGCTCGTGGCTGGGCACAGCCAGGGTGCTTACAGGGACTGTAACCTCACCCTACCATAGCGCCTGGCATTATTAATGAAGAAAAGTCTCTTAGAGGCAGTCTTGAAGAAAGTCCCTCATTCTCACAGTTTTGTAGCTTCAGTTTATGTGCTAATCCAGAGGCCAGTCTTTCTATTTTCATCTAGCCTTACACTTCCAAGCCTTTGCAACTGAGTTATAAGATGATTACAGGTGCAATTTGGGTACTTTGGGGATAACATGATACAGCAGGTGATCTGCCTGTTTGAGATATGTATGTTTCTTTTGCAGATTTGCGTGGCTACAGCAGCCAAGTATCTCATCAGAATGTTTATATAATGTGAAGAAAGAGCCAAAATATTTGCATGATTGCCTTAGGAACCAAGTATTGGGGTATTTGCTTGTTTCTTTTACTAGTGCCCCATGAATTATTAAAGTGTTTTACTTTGGAAAACATCCTAAATTTTTCAAGTTGTGTGGAGGGGATTGTTAATGCAGTAAGTGGAACTTTACTGAGAAGAGATCTGTGGTTTACAAAAGGTATCTATCACCGGTGGCTTGCTGTACCTGTGTCTGTATAGAACTAAATATAATGAAAGCATAGAGAAAAGACAAGTGGAGATCAACCATTTTAGCCAAGAGCAGAGTAGCTGATTCCTCTTGTGCCTCTATTCCCCCATGAGGAAATCCATTGCTGAGGAATCTAGAGCAGTCGTATCTTTAACTAGCACTGCTAAGTCATTGATTTCTCACTGCCACCAGGCTTTTATAATTTTTCTCCTAAGTGAGATAGGATGATAGTTGGTCTTTTATGTATAAAATACTTCCTCATCTTGTAAAGTCATTAATTCCCTTTCCTTATTGCTTATGAATTCATCTTGAGGGCCTGACAGTCTTTTTCTAATCTTTTTGCTCTCTTTTTCCCTTCATTCTCTTCCAGAGATCTTGCTTTCTGCCTGAGGTTGTCTGAATGCTTATGGATTATCTGCTTCTCTACAGCAAACTCTCTTCAGCTACATTTAAAAAACCCAAAAAACACCCCAAACAAACCCAAAACTAAAAAAACCCAGCAGTTCTGTTAGACAGTCTGCTTTACTATACTGGTTGTCAGATAATATTTTTTTATTATTTTTTCAATTAATAAGTATTTATGAAGAGGAATTTTGTCAGTGACCATGTTTATTATGGTATCAGAAAAATTTCATGCACAAGTTTATCTACAAAAGTCAGAAATTTGTATTTGCAAATTTTTAACAAGCAATATTTTAGCTTACAGATTCAAGAACACAGTTTAAAAATCCACCTAGAAATGACTACATTTGTCATCAAAATATTCTGAAAGTGGAATGATAAGTTTCATTTTCGGTTCAAAAAATCAATGAGACTTTTTAGACCATGAATTATCTGAGATAGTACTCTCAAGTTTAAAGACTGAAGAGAGCTATATATTTCTATATAATACATGAATAAAATCAAGATATGCTAACTTATGCCAAAAATCTATATATTGATTTTATGAGCATTTAGGATTGTTTACTGTCTATCATACTTGCTTATAGAAAATGTAATTATTTCCAAGGTATTTTATTAGAACCTCTGAATGGCAGTTTTATTAGATGAGAATCAGGACACAAGGGGGCTCACTTGCTTTACTTTTCTGGATTTTCTTGTAATACTCATATACAAAACATGGTTTTCCTTGGAATTATCCAGGACACTTTTAATAAACCTATAAATGTGATTGAAGAATAAGTTACTCTACTCTGAGGAAGAGAAATTTAATCTTATATTTTTTTCTATTGTTCAAAATATATAATTTTTCCTTAATTCAGCTTTCCACATAACAATTGCAAAAAAGAAACCCTATTCACTAATACATATTAAATTAAATATGTATGAAGATATCAATTTCAAAATCTTTTTTTAACCAGGTGGATGAAGTTAGACTAATCTATGTAAACATGTTGTCTTATATGTGTGGACCTCCTTTGACCTATGATGAAGCATTCCAATTTTGGAAAATGTTAATTGCCTTTGCCAAAGTAAATAAAGTGGGTTAAAAAAAGCATTTCATTATCACCTGAGCAAGACTGACTCCTCTTTTACTTTAGAGGAATAAAACCATTACTCTTGTACGACAGAGTTGCTTTACCAGAGAAAAATAAGCTTTCCACTTCCTGTATTAAATCTGATTGCCTGTATATACTCTGAAGGTGATGGCTTCTTCACAAAGGAACAGATGAAGGGTTTCTTTGCATGGATCTGTTAAAGCATACAGTCCCTTTGTCTCTTTGACCTCCTGTGCAGAAAGGAATTTTTCTTCAATGCCTTCTTCTAGTTCAGATTATCCTGTGCTTGCATTTCAGGCGGAATATACCTCTCATTTTAAGTAATATTGCTTTGTATCCTTATATCACCATGAAAAAGACAGAACAAATTTCCTCCCTAAATATTTCAACTTAATTTCTTCCTCAGGAGGAAGAAAACTCATCAACAAAAAATAACTGGCTTTCCTTTTTATGCTTTTGAAGCTTTAGTTGTTATGTTATCCCAAATAAATTCTGTCATTTTCAATGATGCTGAGAAACAACAAAAATCCACTAATAATGAAGTGATTCTGCAACTTATGCAATGAAACAATTGTGTCCATTTTAGGTATATTGGGTAAGCAGAAAAAAAAATCATATTTCTGCAAAATGAAAAAAGGTGAAATAAATATCAAGAAAAATATTTGTGAGTCTTTCAGATCAAAAACAAGAGTGAATTTGTCCTGGTTTTACAGAGGCGTTAAAGAATTTATTAATTTGAGTTTGATGACAGATTCATAAGATATTTCTAAAATGTTGGCTCACCTTAAGAGATGAAATTCTCTTTGAGAGAAACCAACTTCAAATAACTTACCTGTTGAGGTGCTTTTTTGTTTGAGGCATTTATTTTTGCAAAAGCTCTTAGAAGTTTTAGGTCCCTCTGGGGTCTTAAAGCTTGTGCTGAGCTGGATAAAATATTGGAAAGTGAGGATAGAAACACAGCCTATAACAGTAGTTACTAGGCAAAGCTGTGCTTCAGCCAAGGAAAACAAGCTCTGGACAGATTGTGGCTTGTTCACAGAAATGAAGGTAAGCCATTGCTTTACCCCTTTCCAGCCCCACCCTCCTGCCCAAATGCGATTAGTTCTATCAATAGAAAGAAGATATGCTGTGAATAACAGCTTTGTGATTTGTATTTATCTATGCATAATATTCTAGCTAAAAACGTCCATCACTGCATTTTTCCCTCAGACATTTTCATTAGGTTCATAACATCTTTTGCCAGAAGAGGGAATTCAGGCTTGTACACAATATCTTCTCTTTTTCTGCATCACATGGATTTTGACAGGTCCATTAGTTAAAATTTACAGTTTGAAATATAATTTTGGATTGAGGACCAAATAATGAAACTCTTACTCATGTTAGTTACCTCAGTATGGACATTGAGAACTTTCTTTTTAAACGATCCAAATCATGGAAAAACGATTAGTCTACACTAAAATGGTGTAGCTGAAACCATACTACTCTGTGTTTAAAGCATAGTCTATGACTTCTAACTGTAGTTTCTTTGGTTAAGCAAATACTATTCATGTCCTGCCAAAAAATAAGCAGCATTTAGCTGATTGCGTTCATACACTTCAGCATGTCAAATGCCTGATGATAAAAAAGCTAATGGCATAACAGATTCAGTCCAAGCACCTGGAAAAGTTGAAGTAGGTAATGATATGAGTTTTAACTGAGCCCATCCAGCCTCCTCATCACATGTGGAAAGAGGTTATTAGATTCTTTAATGATACATAAAAATACCTTAAGCTTTTCATAGACAACCGGAAAGTATTCTATAGATTGTTTAGCAGGAATAAGATATGCATGCTGGCAGAAAAGGGATAAAATTGAAGTATTCCTTCTTTCACTTTTCCTGACTACTCACTTATCACATAAATTGACACGGAGATGTTAGTGTAGGTTATTGTCCTGGTAATTCAACAATTCCAGTAAGGATTGATTTTATGTATTCAGTTACACTGCTCTTGCCCCCACAGTGCTAGGCTCCAGTAAAATACACCGATTGGATTAATCCATCTGCCAGCTGAAGAACTTGACAAGGTTAGAGGTGGCAATAAGAATTCGTCACGTTTGTTTGCTTTCAGTACCATTTGTTTGCAGTGTATGGATTTGGTGAGCTGAAGGAGTCCCTGCACTGCAGTTGAGCAGCTGAGCATGTCTGTGTTCAGATTTCCTTCTTAGACGGCCAACTCGTAGTTCAAATGACTTGGCTTCTCCCGTGCACAATCAGTCATGAGCTGTTCAAGCACCAATGGCTCATCAGAACAGCAGGTTCCTGGAACAAAAGCAACTGCCCACTCAAGCCTTTTTGCCTGAAGCTTACCCTCCTTCCCCCATTATATGGTTCTTTTTTATTGTTTTGCTTCAGCCTCCTCCCTGGTTACTCAGAGTTAGAAGTCACTGTTGCAAAGTTAGTGAGAGGAGAACTACCAGTCTGGCAGTGTCAAGACAATGGAGCAGCAGGGTAACTTGACTGATCTGTTGGCTTTCTTTATTGTAGAGCTTAAAACAGGTTTTCATGAATTAAGAGAATAGAACAAGGTATTCTTTTCTAAAAATTCTCTTTTAAAACGTTTGTCACGGTTTTTAAGAACTGTCAGCCAGATTTAAGGAAAAGTTATCTATAAGAGGACATGAACACTCATTGACTGAGGTTTTCGCTAGACCCCTTGAGAGTTACAAGTTTTATCTTGACCACTCTTCACAGGTATCTCTCTATGAATTTGCATTTCTTTTGAAAATTCTCCCTGTATTCTTTTCTATCACTGTTTTTCTTGTATACCAATCTATTTTAAATCACTAGAACCACATGAAAAAACATTTCCAGCAATTTATCATATTCCACTTTTGCAGTCTATAATTCCCTGAAATGTACTGTAGTAAAGCATGTAATGTTAATGAAAAGCACTGACAACCTGTTTTCAGTTTTAGATTTCTAAGCAAAACCTTGTTTATGGTAATGCAAATTAAAATAAACTTGCAATTAAATATATTCTTTCAGTAAGTGAATGACAGAATCAAACTGATACCACTGTGTTGAAATTCCAGGGGTTACTCTATTTATGTGACCCAAGAACCTTACCTTAACAAAAATTTCAAACCAATTATCTTTTTAATTCCTCTTACCAACTAAGAATGATATCAGAAGATAAGTCTACAGGGTGAAGTCCAGTAGAAAAAATTCTGAGTTAGTGAAGAGCTGGCATGTATTAATGACATTGTACAAGAATGTCTGGATCATCTCCTATCTGAAGTCTACATATTAGTCGTTATTGTAAATATGAAATTGTGCTGGGCCCCCTGTAAGCTTTCCCTGTAAATAGAACTTACAGATTTCAGCTCGTTGTTATTTAAATGTAGCTATAGCATTTGCAGGACTAAGTTGCCACAAAGATTAAGTATTTTGGAATCATCACAAAATGTCTTTGCACACAGTTATACAGATGTGCCTAAAGCGTGCATGGCCTGAACTATAGTGTTATTTTTACATACTTTCATATAATGAAGAGTGTCATGGCTGTATAAACAACTATCTAATGAAATAGTCTTGGTTGAAAAATAATTTTAGACCATCTAAAAAATATCGTGCTCCTATGCCAGATGGTGAAATCTATGTCATATAAATCTCTATTTAACTGTATGTTATATTGCAGTTTTGAATAACCCGGCATGCGGGAGGCTGGTTGAATCCCATCATCCATCCATACAAAACCAGTTATTTTGGGGAAGTGTTATGGGAAAAACTATTGAATGTTTCTCAAAACATAAAGGTTAAAACTGTCAGTTATATGCAACAGGTTGACAGTGTCATTAGAATTCTATAGTGATGTCTTAGAGATATTTTGGCAGTATATCAGAGAGTGAAGAAATAGCAATTGAACATGCAGATTTCTGGAAACTGTCTACAGACTAAGCTGCTATACTGAAAACAAACTTCCATGTGCCTGTCAGGATTTAAAAAAGAAGTAAGGTGGAGAACAGATCTGCAGTCATTGATGAAACAGTCTGAAGTAATTACAGGGTGTTGCTGTATTACAGAGCAAACTTGTGCAGTTTATGGATTTCAGACACTGTAGTTGCAGTAGACGTCAAATAGAGCATTAGAGCAAAGTACAGTTTACAGACCTGGATTATATGAACTTCAAAATGGTGTAGACTTATCACCAGATATTAAGGACTCCATACCCTGAAAGGGAATTAAAACTTTTTAAAAAAATCAAATAGATCAACTTCTAGAATTTTTCTAGTTGTACTTGTTGTAGTATGCTCTAGTAATTCATCAATGTGGAAGGCTAAAAGCAGTTTGCAATTCTGAATGGAGATACAAAAACAAAATATAACTTTTTTCATTATTATAGTGTTTATATCTCCATATTAAATTTTGGATATATTTCTACCTATTATTTATAATGGAGGAAGATCCGTACTTTAATGCAGATCCATAGAATTCCACTTCTTTGACCAGAGAATCCTTTTCATTCATCAGGCTAGAAGGAAATTGCAGTTTAACACTATTTGAAATGTTCTTTGACAAGCTGTGATTCTAGCAGGCATTGTCAATTAGCACTATTGTAGTTAACTCTTCTTGTGGGTATATGAGTAAGTTATTAAGCTTGCAGTGATGCTATTTCTAGAAAGTTTTTTGGTTAACAAAAAGCTTACAAGTGAAAAAATAATTCAACAGAGTAGGAGAAAGAAGTTTTATTGTGTGATTCAAGGCATTTTTTCAGCTTTTTTTTTCTTGAGAACTGAATGCTCATGCTGGACTGGGTTCCCTGGAGAAGTGGCTTACCTACTTTATATGGTATTTGATTCTCTCATTTCAGGAGTAAAGACTTCAATATAGGAAAGTAGCTTCAGTTAGAAACAGAACCTTTGTCACATCCTTCACAGTATTAAAAAAAGAGTCATAGTAAAGTCTCACTTTTGATTTGAAATAGTATGTGCCGTCAAATGACTACAGAAACAACTGAAGAAATTAAGTAAAACCAATGCCATATTAAATGAAATTAACACCACCTGTAATAAAATTTATTAATTAGCTTCACTGTTTTTTTTCTTCAACCAAAATACTAAAACTTTCATTTTTCATAGCATTTAAAAATAATATTTATAAAAAAAATTTATTCTCATTCTTTTAATTCCCCTTTTATTTCTCTTTCCTTTGTAAATGATCTGGAGGCTGAAGTCAAATGTATATTAAGGAAGTTAATGATACTAAATTAGGAGGAACTATGGATTCCCTCAAGGGTAAAGAGGCCTTATAGAGAGATGTGGATAGACTAGGGAGTTGAGCAATGGTATGATCTAGTGGGTGGCATACCTACCCTTGGCAGGGTGGTTGGAACTAGACGACCTTTAAGATCCCTTCCAACCCAAACCATTCTATGGTTCTATGATTCTACAATTCTATTATTTCTATGACCATATGAAATTCAACAAGAGAAAATGCCAGATTCTGCATCTTGGGCAGAGTAATCATGGTTGTACATACAAACTGTGGGATGACAGCCTGGAGAGCAGCCCCACTGCAAGGAGCAGGTCCCTTTCAACCTGGGATAGTCTATGATTCATATCAGGTCTAATTTGCTTTTCTTGCTGAAGAATACATATTTACTTGGAGAAATTCTATCCTGTGCTGAGCAGGAAAGGTGACCACATTAAACTTAGCAACAGGTTTTTAACTCCTGCGTGCTTCTCCCTCCCTCCCTCCCTCCCTCCTCTTCCCACCCTTCCATTTCTGCTAATGGCTTTAGAACACCTAGCGAGATTTAGGTAAATAACTGCAGCATCGAGGCAGAGAATTCAGTGTTTGAGCTAGAAAATTCAGCTTCTTTCTACATTCTGTTCAGTGCTATATAATCTGATATTTTCTTATTGCAACAGATAGGTGAAAATGATTTGAGTCCCAAAAAATATTTTGGCCAGTGATATTAGCGTAGCCAACTCATACCAGGAACGATTTACCCCATAAAATTGGCATTATTCAGTAATTTATCTTCATTGTTTTATTACCAAAACTTTTTATTATTTGAATAGATATTAAGAATTGGTCTTTCCAGAAGTGGTAAATAGTATGTTGTTTACATGTGCAGTGACTCAGCAGTAGTCAGCAACCGATGATTCATTGCCATATGCTACAATTTCCACAGTTGCTGGTGATTATTAGTTGAGAATTTTGATCTAATCTTAAAAGACAACTTATGAGTTCGTGAACATTCTGAAGGCAAAGACCCCAGGCAGGATTCATCTTACTTCACTTTAAAAATCTACAGTTGGGATGTCTGCCCTTAGCTCTGTTTCAGTTCAACTGAGAGAAATATGTGCATCTGTTGCATAGTTCATCTGAACAAATTTAGCTGACCCTCCTAAAATGAGATGAGTTGTACTGTAGAAGTTGTAATTTCTGCCCGTGTTCTATAAAACAGAATATAGACAGATGATCTGAGAGACACTCTCTGCACTAAAATGCAAATAGAAACCCTCCTACCCCTCCCACTACCAAGCTGACCAGTTTGCCCTTTCAGTTCACAAACACTGAGAGAGAGGGTGTCTCCTCCAATTCAGGCTTCCTTTGTCCTCCATTCCTTCACTAACTTCCCTTAGATGGTTCAAAGCCACAACTTGAAAACTGCCTCATACATGGAGATGCTAACATTTCAGTGATGAACATGCCTTCAAAATCAGTTTTTACTCTTTGGCCTGTGTCTGATGGAGATGCCTCTGCACTCGTTGGTGCCAAAGTTCTGCTAGAGAAGAACAAATATTTTGGAAGATATTTCTAGGCTGTGAGGATGGTGTGCGGTTGATCTGTCCACCAGTATGTGAGGTATTAGCATTTTAGTCCACAGAAACTCTGCCCTTTTAATTCACATGCTGATACGGTGGAAGTCACTAGCACGCAACGTTTTATTTCTCTTATCAGGAGACTGCATTGAGTCTGTCTGAGAAGGAGTTAACTTTCCTCATAGCAGCACTTACACCACTGTGCTTTGTGTTTGTAACTAGAACAATGTTGGTAACCCTCCAGTGTTTTGGCGACTGCTGAGCCGTGTTGCACATAACAACATCAGTGCTGTCTCCTCTAACTTGCCCTCCAGTGGCCTGTAGGCTGAGGGTGAGCAAGGCTGAGGGAACACAGCTGGGACAGCTGACCCAAGCTGGCCAGAGAGGTGCTCCTTACCAGGTGACATCGTGCTCAGCATGAAACATTAAGAGAAAGAAGGAGTGGAGTGGGCATTTTTTAGTAAGGCATTTGTCATTAACGTATTTTTCTTCTGGAACAACTGCTATGCATATTGAGGCCCTGCTTCCTAGGAAGTGACTGGGGAAATAGAGAATTAGTCTCTCTCTCCTTTGCTTCTCAGCACTGCTTTTGCTTTTCTTTGTTAGCTGCCTTCATCCCAACAGACAAGGGGTTTTTTTCTCCTTTGCCCTGCTGAGGAGGCGGACTGATAGAGCAGCTTGGTGGACACCTGGAATCCCACCAAGATCAACCCACTGCAGAACGCAATTTTCAAAGAGAAAAAGAGGATGATTTTGCTAGGAAAATAATATTAGCTGCAAATTGTTTATTCAACTTTAATTTTCAGATGAAACAGGAATGAATCATTTAAGCTCTCACAAATTTTAAGCCGTCTTGAAGCTGTGGACATTTAAAGGTTTGTTCTTTTTAAATGTCTATGATTAATTAATAACAATCTCTTACATATATATCATAAATGGTTGTCTTCTTTTTATTTGAAACTATGCACAAAGTTTATTACTTTCTAGTGAGAAAGTGAAAGATTATCTTTCATATGTTAAAATAAACTGAAATTGATGACCCTGAGATATATAATATAAATGGAAGCAGAACAGAAAACCTAGTTCTTGAAGTTGCTTCATAAATAATTCATGACTTTTCTAGAAATAGTCCATGAGCTTTTTATGACATTTTGTAAGCCCTAAAGTTTTTATTATCATGAGTTCTATACTGCTGCAGTGGTAAGGTACTTTTGCCAATATATAAAACATACAGTTGGAAGGGCAGTAAAACCAGGCATCTTTGCCCCACAGTGCACATTTTCTTATTTTAGATTGTATTCTCAGGCATTTCTAATTAGCTGAAACGTTCAACATAGTACCTGATATATTTGTTAACTAACTAACTAGGAAAAAAACAAACCAAACCAAAAAAAAAAAAAACAACTAAACAAAAACCAGAAAAAAGATGTAGCCTGCATCTGGAAAAAGGTTTAGAGCTGATAGATTTACACTAAGAATTCACAAGAAGTAATAAATGCAATTATTTTTCAGGTTCTTTCTCCTTATGTAACATATCTAAAGTCACAGCATGACTTTGGGGACTGATTACCCACTTTGTGTTTAACCTCTTTTCCATTGATTGTGACAATTCAAAGCTTAGTTTTTATTTCATAGTTATGACTGAGAAGATAAAAAGTTTCTGATATATATGACACAGGGCTCATATTAATTTAAAATGGAATTCTTGCAAAAAAGCTTCTCACAAGAATTCATTGTCTCTCAGTAATTTTAGTAGGGAAATTTTGTCAGAGTATTTTCAGAAATCAAACCTATAAGACAGGAAGAGAAAAATCATGACTTTTTTTGTTTTTAGTTGTTGTTGGTTTTGTTATTGTTTTTAAAGAAAGTTTTTCTTCCCCCCTTTGTTTGCCCAATTCTGGTTTACAGCAAGAAAGTTTGAAAAATCTAACAGAATTATTAGTGCTTTATGGAAGTAGTAGTAATAATACAGACATCATACTCATTTGATACATGCAAAACTGGGAATTACACTTAATCAGGGTATCGAATTTAAACTCAGCAATACTGGGACACATGTGCAAGTCACATTAGGATTCAGGAACAGTACTTCAATGTCTTTCCAAATGTGTTTAACTTGGGAATCCAGCTTTTGCATGTTGTTCAAACTTACAGAAGACGTCCCATATTTTCAGATGGAAAGTTATAAAAGATCTCCTTTTTTTTTCATAATCTTGTCAGAGACTAAGCCAAACTTCCCAGTGTAAGAGAGTAATATGAAATTGTGTAGTCAATGAACAAGAAAAAGAAAGGAAAAAAAGGAAGGAAAAAAGGAAGGAAAAAATAGTTCTATGAAAAAATAGTTTTTTATTCTATATTTTCCTTAGATAGGTTGTGTCCTAGATCTCAAAGTCACTGATTTATGTAGTGGCAGCCTTGTTTTTACAGTTTCCTTTTACGGTGTCCCTTTAATTCTATTTCAATAATTTTTTTTTATCTTCCCTTTGCCTAATCGCTTCTGCTTTGGCAATTTTTCACTTCAGAGTTTTCAGATGATTTTTTTTTATTTTTGACTTATACATAGAGACAATTGAGACTTGCACACAGTCTACCATTATCAGAGTAATGTCTACCATTTTTAGTAGTGAAACTCTCCAAACACTAAGAGAATTTTTGAATCAATCTTAGACCTCAGTTTCCTCATATTTTTAAAGCATATTCTTAAATTCATCTTTATTAAGCAAAATACAATAACGAATTCTAAGGTGCTGCTGATTTCATAAGGGATTGAGCACATGCCCAAAACAAAACTAATGTTTAAACTTCTGAATTAGGATATTAACAGAATCACATGAGCACAGAATTCCTAGGGTTGGAAGGCACTTCTGGAGATAACCTGCTCAAACCCCCTCTGCCAAGGCAGGGTCACTTAGAGCAGAGGACAGGAATGTGTTCAAGTGGGTTTTGAATGTCCAGAGAGGGAGACTCTATTACCCACCTTGGCAGCCTGTTCCAATGCTCTGCCATCCTCAATGTAAAGAAGTTCTTCCTCATGTTGAGGTGAAACTTCCTGTGTTTTAACTCATGGCCATTCCTCCTCATCCTGTCTCTGGGCACAACTGAAAAGAGTCTGGCACAATTTTCTTGGCACACACCTTTGAGATATTTATGTGCATTGATGAGATCCCCTCTCAGTTTTCTCTTCTCTAGACTAAAGACGCCCTGCTCTCTCAGTTTGTCCTCATAAGAGATGCTCCAGACCTCTCATCCTCTTTGTGGCCTCCAATGGACCCTCTCCAGCAGCTCCTTGTCTCTCTTTTACTGACGAGCCCAGAACTGGACACAGCACTCCACATGTGACCTCACTAGGGCTGAGCTGAGTATAGGGGCAGGATCATCTCCCTTGGCTTGCTGGCCACACTCTTCTCAATTCACCCCAGGCCCTCCTGGCCATACTGCTGGCTAATTGCCAACTTGTCATTCATGAAGACTCCCAGGACTCTCTCTAGTAGGTCAGCCCCCAGCTCCTTCAGCACCCATGGGTGCATCCCATCAGAGCCTATGGATTTACAGATGTTTAGTCTGCCTAGCTGACCTGTAACCCGACCCCCTATGACCAAGGGGAAATCTTCCTTTTTCCAGCCTTCTTTTCTCACCCCTGAGATGTGGGATTCCTGAGGGCTGAGCTCAGCAGTAAAGACTGAGGCAAACATGGCATTCAATACTTCTGCCTTCTCTGTGTCCTCCAATAGCTGGACACCCATATACTCGGGTGGCCCCATGTTTTCCCTAATTTTTCATTTACTGATGACATACTTGTAGACACCTCTCTTGTTGTCCATGATGTCCTTTGCCAGAGTCAGTTCCAAGTGGGCCTTGACCTTCTCTGTTGCATTCCTTCATACCTTGATGATGTCCCTATAGTATGCCTGTCCCTTTTCCCACATCCCATAAATTTCTTCCTTCTGCTTGATATTTGCTAGCAGCTCCATGCTCATCTCACCTCCTTCGCCTGATTTCATCATCATGGGATATACTGGTTTTGAACTTGGAGGAAGTGATTCTTAAATATTGACCAGGTCTCTTGGACTTTCTTCTCTTCTAGAGCCCTATCCTGTGGGATTCCTCTAAGCAGGTCCCTGAAGAGGCTGAAGGTAGCCCTCTGGAAGTCCGTCGTCATAATCTTGCTCACTGCTCTGCTACCTCTTCATTCAATGCTGAATGGGATACAAACAAGGATGACAGCTCAGCTTTGTATGCAGGTGACTGGGAGGTGAGTGTTATGAGTGTGGGGGTTTTTTTTATCCATGATATTCTTCTTACAATGCCACTTTTGCGCTAAAACTGCTACTTACTACCTCTGGCTGCCAATTTCCATTTTTTCCACATACACCAAACAGATATGTCCAGAATTGTCTGACTTGAGGGCCTCACAGCTGCTTTTTTTTTTTGTGGCAATAAAGAACAGGAATAAGTGCATTTTCCATCTTCCATTCTCCACCCATAACCATGGCTGCAGACAAATAAATCCATCTTTACAGGTAGTATATAAGAAAAGTTCTTTCCACGTGATCATATGCTGACTTCTTTTAGAAATACGGAGTTTTCTTCAGTTTGGAAAAACACTAAAGTTCTGTACAAAATTATTTACAGAAAAAACATTTTAACATGTTACCTGGGCATATAACACAATCTTTATTTTATTTTGTTTTGCATAGAACAAGAGTTGACATGTTACACAGATGGTGAAAGCAAGAGAAATGGAAGGTGACCAGAATGGGAACCAGTATGTAAGTCATTCAGGCAAATAGATAGACTAGATTTTTTAAAATATATGGTAAACAAAGAGTAAAAATTGCAGTGAAACCTGTAAATGAGAAAGAAATACAAAAATCAAAATAATATTAAAGCAATATGAGCCTTCAAGAATAGAAGCATTTAGAGCATATTGTGTTTCAGTTGGAGACACAGGAAGTGAATACAGAGAAAAGATGGAAAACTTGTCATGGAATGAGTAGAAAAAAGCAGACTGAAACACTGTATTTGTAATTCCCTCTACCTGACAGTCCAAGCTCAGCATAGGCAAAACATGATCAAATCCTCACTCTCAGTAAGTATTCACACCACCTGCAGAGACACCTTGGCAAGGTAAATGACAGGGCAATCACCAACCATATGAAGTTCAACAAGGGAACATGCCAGATTCTGCACCTGGGATGGAGCAACCCCGAATATACAGACTGGGGAATGAGATGCTGGAAAGAAGTGCTGCTGAAAGGAACCTGGGAGTCCTGTCAGTGGCAAGTTGAATGTAAGTCAGCAGTGTCTTGGCATCCAGGAGGGCCAGCTATGGCCTGGGGTGCATCAGGCACAGCATCGCCAGCTGGGCAAGGGAAGGGGTTGTCCCGCCCTGCTCTGAGTTTGGGTGGAATCACCTGGAGCACTGTGTGCATGTTTGGGTGTCACAACAAAGGAAAGACATTAAACTATTAGAGAGCATCCAAAGGAGTGCAGCAAAGATGGTGGAGGGCCTTGAGAGGAAGCCGTATGAGAAGCAGCTGAGGTCACTTGCTACGTTCAGCCCAGAAAAGAGGAGACTGAGGGGAGACCTCATTGCAGTCTACAACTTCCTCATAAGAAGAAAATGAGGGGCAGACACTGGTCTCTTCTCTCTGATGACCAGTGACAGGACCTGAGGGAATAGCCTGAAGTTGTGTCAGGGGTGGTTTAGGTTGGATATTAGAAAAATATTCTTTACTCAGAAGGTGGTTGGGCACTGGAACAGGCTCCCCAGGGAAGTGGTCACAGCACCAAGCCTGACAGAGCTCAAGAAGAGTTTGGACAATGCTCTCAGGCACATGGTGTTATTCCTGGGGATATTGCTGTGCAGGGCCGGGTGTTGGACTTTGACAATTCTTGAGAGACCCTTCCAACTCACCTTATTCTGTGATTCTGTGACTCAGAACTACATGGTCTAATTCCATGCTCTTTGATGTGAAGAACTGTCAGGAGATTACTTTGTAGGTTGCCTGCTTTGCCCTCCTGATAATTCCTCAGGCTAAATTTCTATGCTTTCCCATCCTATTCAATATGAGAGCAGCTTACTCAGAACAGCCATAGAGATATCTTGCTGCTCTCCCCAAAGAAGCATGGAGCCATTAAAATCTCCTTTACCATATATGTGCATATAAATGATGATGCATTTGCAGATATAGAAAACCCAGGGCTTTTCATGTCCATTATTGTGATCAAAGTGATTGCTTGTGCTTCCCTTTTGGTTTCGTATACTCACTATTACCTTTTCCACTTCTGAGCAAAAACTCTTTAGTATTAGTTTTCTGGTCATAGATTGGAACAATACAGGGAAATTTCTTATCAATTCCCAGTTACTAAGCTAGACAGAATGACTTATATTTATCCACAAGTGGCAAATCCAGGAGACTTTTTCTGTATTATCTTATCAGTGATGCATATAATGATAAAATCAGTACTCTTTGCTTTAAAATAAGTATGACATTTAATCATGTGGGTATGGCATTGACCTAACAGTTTATTGCATGGCTAATTAGGTATTTCCAGAATATGTACTCCATTAGCTGGAATTACTTGTTCTTAAATATATGGCTTATACCTGATTTCTAGAATTAATTCTGTTTGAAGAGCTAAAATTTGTTCAAATTCATTCAGTTTGACTTTTCTGTTCTTTTGCTCTTTGCCTTTCTTATCAGTGTTTTGCCATCAGAACTTTTTTTTTACTGTGTTTCCTTCCTTGACAACAGTGAAAATGTATTTTCCTGGAACCCAGGGAAATCACCCATTGATAAAGACTTCTCACTGGTGTCTATTGTGGAGATAGCAGTCAGTTCTCAAAACATTTTCTTATAATGAATACTGTATTTTTACTTTAAAAGAGTTTTTAAATGAGTAAAATATCCTCTACTAAGTTTAATCAGTGCCTTAAATAGATTTACTGTATCTTTGTTCGTGTGAGCTCCTTTCAATTCTTCTGAAAAAGGTAATGTTATGGGAAGCCATCCAAAAATAAAATTATTAGAGATGAGGCAGAAAGGGAAAAGTGAGTCAGAATAACAGGTGGCAGTAGAAATAGGCTCGATCTAAAAAAAAAATGTTGAAAGCTAAGATGATATCTTTTACAGTCATCTAGAGAGGAAAGGGTAAAACAATGTCAAGGAAGAAGACAAGGACACAGGGTCAATATATCATAGTATATTTCAGGCAACTTACGGAGTAGCTTGAGAAAAAAGATTAAGTGTCTTTTGTAACATATGATGGTTATCCTCCCGAAAATGTGTTCAAGTTTTCTTCTACAGAAACTAAGGTGAAGAAAGAGTCTGCAAGGACCTGTGTCTTTCTCTGTTGTAGAGCCAGTATCTCTATGGGACTGAAGAACTAAAAAGCAATCCTAATTCTAGTGGTAAGATGTTTATTTCTATAAGCTGGAGAAAGAGCAAACAAATGCATATGGGAAAGCAAGAACAAGTGAATTCATAGAAGGAAACGAAATCATGTTTATCCAAATGCTTTTAACAAAGCAGGAGTCTCCAAACACTAATATTTTAATTTTCGCTGATTTTTTATAGAATGCATTGCAACATTTTCCGGAAGACTTCAGCTTTGATGATAGAAAAAGCTGAAATGTAACCCAGAGACGTCTGAAGAGAGATAAAAAGACAACGGAGGCCAATTTAGATTGGAACATAAAAAGTAATATCAAGCTGCAGACTCTTAAAAATTTAAGCAATATACTAGTGGGGAAGATAAGTACAGAAATAAAAATTAAAAATAAAAAAAGCTAGTTCCAAATCACAGAGAATAATGAATGGATCATTGCAAGATGTATGCCAAGTAATTATGGGTTTTTGAAACAAATACACAGTAAACTGCATATGTGATATTTTCCTTATTTTAAATGTCAAGAAAATGGATAGACAAAGAAAAGAGAAAGAACTGACAAATCCGTCGACTAAATATATATATATTTTACAGAGTAAGAAAGTAGCAAGTCTCTCTGCTAAGAAGTATGTTCTTCTTTCGTGCTGTGGGTCTCCAATTAAGATGATCTTTCTTGGAGCTGCCAAAGAAAATATTTGAACACTCTGTTGTGTGCATATTGGCATTCAGGTCCTGGAATAACCAAAGATCAGGAGTATGCAAAAGATAACATGGAATTCATTGTTTCCTCCTCTTTCTCTAATCTCAGCTGGTAGTTCTTGGAGAAACATTTTAAGATCACTCTGCTTCACCGCTGAGAAATGCATTTCAGTTTTTGAAAGTGAAATAGAACACGCTCATACAAGTTTGTGGATGGTAATTAAAGAAACATTAAAATTGTCAGTGTAACAGCAATATAATTAAAGAAATGCAAAAGATCAGAAATTAAAGCAACATAATGTTTTTCCAGAAAAGAAGACGGCACATAATTATCTGTTCTAAACCACTGATATTCAGTACAATAATGAGAATGAAAAATTTGGAATGAAGAAACATGAAAAAAAATTTCAAGGTCTGTACAAGAGCACATTTGTATCAGAAAAATGACATAATGCTTTTTCATCTTCTATAAAGGTATAGAATCTCAGAATCACAAAATGACTGAGGCTGGGAGGGATCTCTGGAGCTCAAGCCCTTTCTCAAGCAAACCCAGCTCTCTCAGCCTTTCTTCATACAAGAGATGCTCTAGTCCCTTAGTCATCTTGGTGGCTCTTCTAACATAGAACTGAATTTCTAACATAGAACTGAAATGATTTCCTCCAGATGAATTTTTCTATTTGCCACCTAATTCCAGAATGATACTGACAATTTAGACAGAGTTCAGAGTTCAAGAAAACCATCACTATCAGTGAAGTAGAAAGAATGACTTCTGAGAAGTTAACTTTGAGAAACGAGTAAGATTTCTCAGCATCTACAAATATTCAGGAGACAAAACTCCAGAGAGAATGTGGAAAGATTTAGGGTGATAAATGAAGGTTAATATGGAATAACAGAGTGAAACAAAAGGCGGAAAAAATTAGAATGAAGAATACAAAATTTCCTGATAGACCAAAATCAGTCTCTGGGCTAACTTCCTAAGGCAGTCACAGAAACTGATTTGTTCAGGATTGTTATTACTGCTTTGAACAAAATGTATCAGACCTTTTAGACATCAGTGGTACAATAGCAGTGCAATGCATTAGGTGACTTAGTGAGTCTTTTATCTTTCTCTCTAATGATTGTTGTTTTATTACCACACTCTCTGTTTACAGTAACATGTTTTCCAAAATAAAATACCCTTCAGTATTACATATGATTCATCATGGATAAAGATAGAAGAAAATTATAAAATAATAATCCAGACCTATGCATTCTGATATAATTTTCACATAAAGTCACCCTGTAAAAGCTACTAGTTACCCAAAGTGGCCAATGCATTGTCATAAAAAGATCAGGAGATTTTTGCTGTAAGGAAGTATAGTATTAAACAAAAACCAAATTATTTCATCTTCAATAAAATTCACTGTATCTAGTTTCCTACAATTTTCCATTATTTGTTCTCTAGAAATATATTAATGTCTTCAGGCTTTTCCCTTTGTAACAGTCCATTTTCAATGTCCATAATTGTTCTCTTGTCAGTTTTAATCTTGTCTCCTTCCAGCCTATTCCTCTAGTGTGCCTCTGTGACATATGGTCCAGCTCATCCATGATCTTACATGATAAGAAGAAGCTCTTCAGAGGGTTCTGAGACACTGAAGGAGGGAGTCCAGAGAAGTTGGAATTGCTCAAGGCTGGGTTGAATGGGGCCCTGAGCCACCTATCTAGTGTGTGGCATCCCTGCCCATCATGGAGGGGTTGGAACTGATTTTTAAGGACCCTTTCAAGCCAAACCACTCTATGATTCTGTCATCATATTCCTTGAGTTCCTATCTTTTCTTCCAATCTTTCCTCCATGTCCTGTACAATAATAAACCACCCTCATACCCAGTGCTTCACCTCCCAGTATGTCACACACCCTAACTAGAGGTTTCTTGAATAGACAAAAAGCACTGTAGAAAGTGCAGATATTTTACAGCTTTGCAAGGGTTGGGCAGGTGGAAAAAAGGCATTTGTCTTGTTCGCTTGCATGCTATCCATGAAAGGCAGCAGTAATTATCACATGGAAACTTATGCTGCTTAAGAGCTATGTTTCCTCATTGATTTTTTTCTTTGGCAAGTACTGTATGTTCAGTGAGTTATCTCTGGTGTTATCTGTAGGAATATGAGTTATTTCCATTAGAACTAAAGAGAACTCTGTGGCTCACTAGAATCTTTTTCTCACCTTTGAACTGTGTGTTTACCATACTGCCTGCTCGCTCCTTCCTTCCTTCCT
>VWPU01003751.1:0-70960 GCA_013398955.1 Callaeas wilsoni
CCTGCCCGCATCCCGCCCCTGCCGCACCGAGCGGGGAGAGAGCGCTGGGTGCGGTCACGGAGCGGGCTCGCTGCAGCCAGCGGCCTCAGGGGGCTTGGCTGAAAACCATTGTGTGTTTCTCTAACCTTCCTTCTCCCTCTCCTCTCTAGGAAGACAAAAATTTTTAAAAGGAAGACAATGACGAAAGGTGCTGCTGCTCCATCCCTGCTGTCGTGGGTGAGTACTTGTGAATGAAAACCCTTAGCACAGAGCCAACCCAGAGACTGATAAGCTACCAGATCAGCCACTGATTCTGGAAAGGTTGTGGCTCAGATGAAGTCCAGCCCTTCCTTCTGGCTTAGACGTGACCTCGCACTCAACCTAAATGCAGGCATCCGGCCTCACCCTGTAGGAACACTGGCACTTCCCTCACGTGCCCCATCCCCCTGTGCAGAACAAAACTTACTCTGAAGCAGCACACGGTCCTTTACATTCAAACCAAGGCCTTCGCATACTCCAAACAGAGGTGAAGGAATAAGAAAGTCTGCACGGTTTTTCGAGAAGTGGTGTTTGACATTGCTGTCCCAAATGATACCTTGTTCACTTCACCTGTAGAAAGATACTTCACCTGTTGCTGCCTTCACTAGTTTTCCATGGGTGTCAGTGGTGGCTAGCATTGGCCATTCAAACCAGGTATCTGGGTAAGGCAAGTAGCTTTTCGAAGTACCTAGACCTCAGATGTTGGGGTGCCTCTTGGGAATAAAGTGCAACAGTGTCATCAGATCAAATCTGTGTTTTCTGACGTGGAAATCTAAGAAAAGGCGAGTTGTTCCTCAAAGCAACAGGCAAAGGCACCACAGTGACTGGGGGTGAGCAAGGCATCCATGCCGATTTCTCTCCTTGTTACGAACCAGCTGAGTATTTTCATGGAGAATGTAGCCAGGGAATGTGACAACACCCACAGCCCAGACATCAGGACGCTTCAGTCATTGCCCAGATCCGGGCTCAGGTGTTATCACAGCCTGATTCAAATGTAAGCCATGGGCTGACTCTGGAGTTCCACAGCTCCCCGAGGAGCTGGATCCCTTCAGAGTGACTTAGTCACAGGAACCTCTCTCCCTTCTCTCTCTGCTGCCTGAGAGCTTGCTCACTGCATTAAAGACTCCTCATACCTCCTGCCACTGGAGGGTGATTCTGTCTCTCCTGCTGAAGCTAATTATCTGCATGAATGAATAAATGTCACCGGGGGCAGCACTTTGAGCCTTAGGTTTTTTTGCCCACATATCACACTCATAAGAGCCTGGCCCTGAGAAACTTTTCTTGATGGAAGTAGAAAACGCTTCAAACTGTATTTTCTCTACAAGAATCTTGAAACGAGAGTTTCAACCAATTGGTACGCTTGTATGACAATCAAGAGATTCCCAGCTACCTTTAAATTTATCCATCCACAGATCCACAGATTCCTTAGGCTACCACTTCTCATGTGGAATTCCTCCATAACTCTTCCCTCCTGAGGAGAGTTTACTTTTCAGATATCCTAGACAAAGATCCATTTATGTGATACCCCTACAGCACACAGCCACACACAGGCTTGCACCAAACACAGGCGCCTCCTGCTACCAGGGACATTATCACCTTCATCTTCAAGCCCAAGCCACATCTGAATATCGAAAATGTGACAAGTCATGCCCGGCTTCTGAGGCCAGGAGCTTCTGGGACAGAGAAGCCTTCTACCAGACCTTCCTGCCTTTTCTCTGGTCTCATTTCAAGTCATCACTACAGCTACATGGAGGGTGGAACAAGTACTGATGCTAGACCAAAGCTCACAAGACTCAAAACCAAACCAAACCCTGGAAAACTCCAAACCCAACATACTAAAAAGTTTTATTATACAAATTATCCTGAGCAAATGATACCGTGTTTGTGCTGACCTCATACCAGCTTTATCCTGATTGAAAGGCAACAGAAAATACCCACATAAGGATAAAGGTGAAATGGCAGTCAGGAAAATTAGAAATCAGAAATTAGCAGAAGCGTGGCACTTCAGGGAAAATACCTCAGACCTTGTGAGCACAGTGCAGAATGAGCTGAAGCTACACCAGTGCCCCACATCAAATGGCCTGGCTTCCTCCAGTGTGGCACCAGAGAGTTCTCAAAACCAAGTTAAACAGCATCATTGCACTGTAGCTGATAAAAAAGGAATTTCCTACCAGCTAATGAAGGCATCACCATCCCAGTCCAAGAAGGCTCATGATCCTCCAGAAAATCCACAGCTAACCTGGGGGACATTTTCCTTTAGCCCTACATTCCCTGGAGCTTGCAACTGCCATTAAAGGCTACCAAAGCCTTTAGTGTGTCTTTGCTTGCAGAGACACCCTGTGGTGGCAAAAAGAAAACGACCAGAATTAGTTCAAACAGCTTAAATTTCATTTAAGTCACAGAACTGAATCAGAAAATCTGCATCCTGGGGACACAGAGAAATTGCCCCCCAGTTGCTATTCGGGTACTTTCCTCTCTCCAGATCTCCTCTCCTGTCTGGCATCTTTTGTTCTGTGAGTTTTCACTGCCACAAAGATTTTACCTCTTACTCTGTTTGGTGTAATACTAACAGCTGGATCAGGGCTGGTGCAATTGGAGGGATGGCTGTGGAAATGCTCCACTTTTGGAAAATAACTTCCTGCATCTTTAGCCTGCCCATCTTGGGTATGGAAAACAATCAGGCTCCTTGGTAAACTGTTGGTGGTGGTTTTGGGTAAAAAACATCCGTAATTTGTATTTTGTCCTGAAGCAAAATTTTGTCTACGAAAGCAGTTTCAGAGCCGCCGATACACCGCTCAGGATGTTCAAGAATCAACAACAATCATCGGTGGAAATCAATTTTGGCATCTGGAGTCTCGCAGGTACTAGAGCTTGCTTATCATCAACTGGGGACCACCTGTAGCTACAACACTCAGGCTCCTGAAAATGCTTTGTTCTGCTGTTCCATGATCTTCATCTGAAGGAAACGTATTTCCTCACACATCTGCAAGCAGGACCCCCATTCAGAAGAGTCATTATGTAATAAAGGTATAGGTTTATAATATGTAATCTATAGGTTTATGGGCTGCCCATATAATAAAGTAAATCTCAGGGCCAGCCACAGTAACACTGGTGTTGGTTACTTTGGCTCACCAAATGAAACACTATTAGTGCTAAATAAGAAAGGTGAGAGCAGTTAATTGGTTTATAGAAAGCAATGGTAATTAAGTTTCACAAGATTTAAGCAGAAAAGAAAAGCAAGGCAAATAAATCAATTATTCAAACACTGCGTTTTCAAATATTCTGATCTAAACAAAGTATAGGAGGAATTCCCCCTAAATCATCACAACTTATGACACTGGGAACTCAGCATAGCCAGACAATTTTTAAAAGAGAGAAAATTAAAATTTAAATTTTAAATTTAAAAGAGAAATTGAATACTATACGTGTCCAAAGTACATTTTTTTCAAAAACTATTTTCTAAAAGGATTAAGAAAAGATCTATTCTAGGCATCTTCAGTCCTTTGTCACCAAGTTTTACATGTTTGTTTTCAATACTTCATTTTCTTCCCTTGACTTTTTCGACAAGTGGGATTGGTCCTGAAAGACCCAGCCTTTGCAGCTCCCTTCTCAGAAGTAAGGCAGTTGCCTGCCCACCCAGTTGCTGATTTTATTAGCCACAGGTGGTCTGTTCTGCAGAGCTTCACCTCAGCACCACTGCATGCCTAAAATGGGTCTTGAATTTGCAGATTATTTTGTCACAAATTAAAACCTCAAGTCTGTGTTTGTGGGGTGTGTAATATTCTTTCACTCACAACTTCTATTCGTTCCTTCATAGCGTATTAGTGCTTTAGTGATAGTTTCCTTTTACAGGTCAGTGAACTGCTTGTAATTCCTTTCATAAATTGTCTTTTCTGCCATTTCTGTGAGAGATAAGGTCCAACTAACCCGGGTTCTGTTAAAACCCTGGGTGTCTCATTACCAAGCCTGAGCAGCAAGGTGGGGCGCTCTACGCTCCTTCAGGGTATTTACAGTTCCTTGTTAATGTGTATTAGTGGATAATTTTGAAACCTTTGCAGGTGTGATCCTGCAAAGCATCTGCACGGTGAGGCCCAGTCCCTCCTGGCTGTGCGTGTCCCTGTGGTAAGCACTGGGTACTGGGAGCTCTGCTTAAAAGGCTGGGAGGGGCTGAGCAGAGAGGAGGGGCAGGGAGGGAAGAAAAGAGGAGTAAAAGCAGCAAAGTTAAAAGCCGTTGCCAATTTTGTTTTTAAGCCTACAAACTTCGTGTGATTTGTTTTAGAAGATTCGTGGAAAATATTTGTAACAGGCAGGAACAAGACAAGAGACAGAGGCGGGGGGGAACATGACCCTCCAAGTCAAGCTACCAAAAGTTAATGCAATTACCAAATATCAAATGTGGAGCAGAGGGACTAATTCGATCAGAGAGGCCAAAGGGATAATTCTTGGAGACAAAGCATTGCAACGCGGAAATGCAGGCTAATCAACTGCTTTATCAAAAGAAAAAGGAAACGATTTCCAAGCCTTAACTAAAATCCCCAGTTGGTTCTTCATCTTTCCAGGGGTCTGGTTTTTGCCTAGCAGTGTTTGTTCCATCTCACATTTATTTCACTGCTTCTGTTCCCTGCACAAAGCTGTTTCCCTGGCTCTTTGCTTGTATCAAACAAGCCGCCTCTACTCTTGGTTTAAGGGACTCCTTAATCACGAAAGAGAGCATGCAGAGGGAAATATTCATTATATTGAATGTCCAAGCCTCCTTTCCATAATTACGTGGACTGGAGCAAGAATATCCAGAGTCACTTGGTGCCTGCAGGATTTTTCAGAGCAGGTATTTGCTTCATCTGATGGAAGGAGGCTGCTCAGTGGTCTCAACTGAACTCCTGCGTGACCGGGACCCTCAAAGGTTTGTAGAGTAGCAGATCCAGACTTCACCAGGTAAACCCAGCAAAGCAGAGGCTTTCAAACAGCTACTCAGACTTCTGTTTTCAGCTGAGCAGCTGCTGTTGTTATGACAGATAAAATGAGCTGGCACAAAGGAAAGAAGGAACTCACAGAAGAAAGCGCAGGAGATGGGAAGCACGGCCGAAAAAAGCGAGAGCGGCTGTTGAAGAAGAGATTTTCTCGACTGAGCCTCTTCTCTGGGTCTCCTAAGAATAAATTGTAAGTACATCCAAGATTGTATTTTGCATACATTTTCAAACTAGGGATTTTCTGAGCATTTCCAGAGCAGCTTTGGAAGACCCACAGACACCTTGTTACCTCTGCTGTATTAACTCTTTCACAAACAAGGAAACAGGGGCTAATTAAACAACTTGAGCTAAAAACTAGTAAGTCACTGGCAGCACTAGAGACGAAATTAACCTCTCCAAGTCGTGTGGGTCTGTGTTTATCTTATATCCACTTCCCTATGCTTCCAGCCAGAGATCAGCAGGGGTAGCATCTGTTTCTCCAGGTCCACACCAGCACTGCCACTGGGACAACCCAGGACTCTGTTTCCAGCAGTATTTTTGCTGCGGTTTTTGTTGCACCAGAGCTGTAACTCCGGGATGCAATGGAAAATGCCAACGTATGGGCAGCAGCAAAAATCACTGTTCAACAAAGTTAATGATACTAAATTTCTTAAAATTCATAATTAATGCTTGTGTTCCTGCAATAGTGCCTTTATACTTACTCTCTTCAGTTAGAAGGAGAAAAAGGGAAACAAAACAAAAAGACAAACAAGTAATAACTATTCATTTTTTTAACCAAAGTGAGCAGAGACAAAGCTGATTTTGAGCTTACTGCTTTGTGAATGTATTAGTTTTGAGTGATTGTAATCATTCTTATGAGATGTGAAATTCTCTTCTTGGGTCTTTCTCCCTGGTATTATTCTTCCTTTACATGAAGTAAAATGAGTGTACGCATCACACTAAGATCAGGAGGGGTTTCCAAAAAGTGTCTTTTCTCATCCAAGAGCTGTTTTCCCTACAGATCTCCTAAAAGGAGTCTGCCTTTGGTAATTATCATGAAATTACCGTCTTAGCAGGAAGTGCACGCAAGTCTCCACAATTACTCAGCTAACTGCATTAGGCTTGATAGCCACAGCAGCTGGTTACAGGCTCCACAGAAGATTAAAATACACTAGCAAGAAATGAACCTGAGAGCCAGATTTTTCCCTCAGAGTGATCTAATTGCAGCGCAACTAATACCAAGGGCTTGGGTTTGGGATTTTTCTTGCTGCACTGCTGAGGAACTGGACTAGAAACATAGTCAAACATCCAAGAAGTGAGTTACTGCTGTGAATGTTCTCTCTTGTTCATAATTTCACTGAAGAATGCATTCAGGAGGCAGACAAACACAATTGAAGCAGTAAAATCGTGTTTTCTGAACATTGATCCTTATTCGTAAGTGATAAATATGAATTTTCCCCAGTTTGAGCTAAAAGAAAAAAAAATTAAAATTGAACAGTAACCTCCCATAGTACTCCCACATTAGTGGAGAGAGAGTCAGCCTTCAGCCTTTACTGGATCTATTTCTACAGACACACTGCACGGCAGGGGTTTTTAAATGCATTCGAGCCATCAGGGCTTACAGAACTTCCACAGTGGTGTAGCCACACCAGATCATCTCTACAGCTACTGAGTCGTGAGCTCCTGTGAGGGCCTGTGTAGGTAAAAGAGAAGGGTGCATCACTGGATCACGGGAGCTCTCCTCCCAGCTCTTCCACCTGTGGCGGGNACATTGATCCTTATTCGTAAGTGATAAATATGAATTTTCCCCAGTTTGAGCTAAAAGAAAAAAAAAATTAAAATTGAACAGTAATCTAGTAACCTCCCATACTACTCCCACATTAATGGAGAGAGAGTCAGCCTTCAGACTTTACTGGATCTATTTCTACAGACACACTGCACGGCAGAGGTTTTTAAATGCATTCGAGCCATCAGGGCTTACAGAACTTCCACAGTGGTGTAGCCACACCAGATCATCTCTACAGCTACTGAGTCGTGAGCTCCTGTGAGGGCCTGTGTAGGTAAAAGAGAAGGGTGCATCACTGGATCACGGGAGCTCTCCTCCCAGCTCTTCCACCTGTGGCGGGGCCGGTGCCATACAGGGTTTCTCTCCTGGCCGGTGCCATACAGCGTTTATCTCCTGGCCGGTGCCATACAGGATTTGTCTCCTGGCCGGTGCCATACAGGGTTTATCTCCTGGCCAGCGTTGGAGTGCGTTGGTAGTGCATGCAGGTGGGACAGAACCTTTGTGCTGATACAGGGCAGCGCTGGGCCAGGCACGCAGAGCTCTGTGGAATTTGTCTTCATGCAAACACACGAGGCTGCTGCCACGAGCACGCACAGGAGAGTTGCAGATTAAAGCTGCTACCCCGTTAGCTGACCTCACTCTTCTACGGTTTTGTGTAAATGATGAAAATCCTTTAATAAGTCTGCGTTCTGAAACCAATGGCTTGGCACTGCCACCGCAGTACCAGAGCCAGACTCTCCTTTTTGCTGTCCATCCCGGTTTTTTTCAGGTGACCACACACGGCACCCACTCGTGGTGTGTCACAGGTACAGCCTCTGGAAGGGTTCATAAATCACTCACTAACTGCTTCTGCTGCCCTCATCCATCCGGGAAGGGCACGGGCTGAGCTGGTCACCTCTCTCTGTGCCTGTTGCAGCCCTCAGGGAAGAGGCCAGCTTGCTGAGGACAAGCGGAGGTGTTTACACAGGAAGGGCTCCAAGAGGCCGAAGCCGGCGCGGGAGGAGCCGTGCTCCCTGAGGCAGCCGCCCTCCGGGAGGATGTGTCCGCAGTGCGAGATCCGGCTGTGCCGGAGCTGCGGCACGCTGCACTCGCAGAGCGCCTTCATCGCGCACAGCCTGCTCGAGCACTACGACACGGCCGGGGCCGCAGCCCTGCCCTGCTGAGCGCTCCGGGGCCGGATGAAAGCTTCGCATCCCACGGGCCGAAGCTGGGCTCCATCGGGATGACGGATCCTGGCCCTGCACAGGCTCTGAGCAGCCGCAGCCACCGCAGCCGCTCCGTGCTTCAGCCTGGCCGCGGCAGATGCGCTCATTTAACCAGCATAAACCCGGCAAACGAAGAGCTGTAACCGAAACAATTCTCAGCTGTTAAGGACAGGGAATTGTTTCAGAAATATTCTCCAGAGCTTTCCTTTTCCTCTCAAGGAAACAAAGATTATCCCAGTGAGCTGCAAAAGCGAGCGTGACGGTTACGTGCAGAACCGCTGGGTGCGTTACGCTTGCAATGCTTGTGTTTGCTTCAGTGTTGTTTGTGGTCTGGAATATTAAACGGTTTATTTTTAAATTAACTAGTTGAGAGATGCAACTTCATGGGGGAAAGGGGCTTCTAAAAGCTGTCCTGGCCACAAGGATTGCAGATCACAAATTCCCTCCCAGAATTTCCAAACTTTCACAGGCTTTCAACATCTCACTTGTGATCCTGAATCTTGCCGTAAAAGGAGCAACAACAATCACAACTCACGAAGCATTTAAGCCTTCCCTGAGTTCTTAAACCCAAACCTGTATTTTTAAGCAGTTCTTCAAACAGTGTAGGACACCTCCAGGTAACAGGCCAAGGCTCTGAGGTAGGGCTGGGTGGCATTAAGGTCCAGGCATACAATACATAAGGCTGTTTACCACTGTGGAATTCCCAAGTACAGGAGAAGGGTGGAAACAGCCTCTGGAACACGTTATCCCAAGTCTAGCAGCATGCACCTTTTCTTCCCATGCCAGCAGGAACAAATCTATGCAGGATTAATTCCTTGCTCTTTGGTAGGGAACAGGCTAAACAGACTTAGTCTCCCACAGCCATTAACATTAAGGGTTCTTTTATTTAGCCAAGCAAAACACAGGCTGGGACGTTTGGACCTTTGTTTCATCTCTCCTTTTCCAAAATTTGAAAGGAACAAGTCCATAGGGAAAAGGACTCTCTGTCCTTCCCACTCCTCTTTTGGAGCTGTTCCATTTTTGTTCCAATGAATGTTTGGCAAGGTGACTGGAATCCAGAATTTTTTCTATCCCTAGGGAATACTTTGACTGAGCTATGACATCTATTCTCGTGCTTTGTTTCCACCCCCCCAGGAAAAGAGTTTCAACAGGAGGAATTCAGAGCCACATACACAACATTCCTCTGCTCCAGAGTGTCTTGAACAATAGTGCTCAGCTCCCTTTGTGGAATGTCAAACTCTCAATGCTCCTCAGGAAGCCTGAGCTGCTGAAAGCCCCCAGGGCAAAGCCCATTAGGAATCTTATGTAGGACAAAGCCTTAGGCAGGATTCACAGACTGGAATGAACCAGGTTCCTCCCTTCTGCCCAGACTTCACTGGTTCTGCACGCTGCCAGCAAGTGCTCAAGACTTCCTGCCCAAATGGAGACTTCCAAAGCCAAAAATGAGATCTTACCAACATCCTTGTGCTACAAAGGCCTTAATCCCTCCAAAACCACGTTTCCATGGTGCTTGATTGTCGCTTCCGTTCATTTTTAAAAGCCAACCAGTGCCTGGCAAACCAGAATTAACCTTTCACATTTCTCTGGGACTGCTATTTCTAAACTGGGATCCTTCACAGCTTTCCCAAGGGTAAGCCATACCCCTACTTTGAGAAATATAAATTCAGCCCCATTCCTTTTCATCAAGCAATCCAGAGGAGGCCTCTCCAGATAATGACCTGAGGAAGAGCAAGGTGCCAGACTGAAAGGATGAAGGACTAGCTCATCACAACAGCATTATTTTAAATCCTCCAGTCCCATACAGCGAATTCAGTTCAAATAGGTCCCATGATTGATCCTTTATCCAAGTGTTCCAGAGGGGCCAGAACAAGGGAAGTCCTATCTGCATCTGCCTGGTAGGATTTCCTTCGTGGCTTGCCAAAGGACACAACAAGCTCCTCGTGCGGGCTATTGGGCTGGAAAGGCATCCAAGTACCAGCAGAGCACACACCCAGCTCATTGAGAGCAGCTCTCTCCTGTCCCGGATGAATGCTGCTCTGCTGTCTGAAGGACAGGCAGGCTGCACCAATGCCCTGCTCAGCTCACTGATGAGAGCAGCTCTCTCCTGTCCCGGATGAATGCTGCTGTGCTGTCTGAAGGACAGGCAGGCTGCACCAATGCCCTGCTCAGCTCACTGACGAGAGCAGCTCTCTCCTGTCCGGGATGAACGCTGCTCTGCTGTCTGAAGGACAGGCAGGCTGCATCAATGCCCTGCTCAGCACTGCCAGGAGCACCTTCCCTCTCCTCCATCGGGCACGAAGTCACGTTTGGGGAGAGTAACTACAACATTTTTGTTATGCACTGAGGTAGCCCGAGCAGTTCTGTACTTGTTTTCTCAGCAGCTGTTAAATTACTGCTCCTTTCCTGCTCTGGCTACCAAGATCTGCTTGGTGCCGTGTTTGTTCCCACCCCGCCCAGGGTGATGTGTGTGCCGCCGAGGTCAGGCAACAGAACCACTACCTGGAGCTCAGCCTGGCTTTGATCTCCTCAGCCACTCCACAATGAGGCCCTTTTGTCTCCAAAAATCCCGGAGCCCCCAGCAAACAGAGAGGCCCAACAGCACCAGGGCGCTGTCCCCTCACGGCAGCACCTACTGGCACTCGCGCACCAGAGCAGCTCTGCTCCCTCAGCTCGTGGCAGTGTCACGCCAAACAAGTAATTTTTTAAAATTTTATATGTTAGCAGAGGATTTCAGACTTAGATTTTAAAGCTGGCTCAGACACATAATTACATTAATACACTACATTGTGAAAGAATAATAATAGAAATAGTGATTGCCCTTCTAAAAGATTTAGGCCTGAAACCATCCTACAGAATAAAGCTATGATATAGCCTGACATACCGATTACTAAGAGCCTCTACTATTTAATTATCTGATTTCAATAGTTCTGGGAGATGAAAGAGGAATACTGGACTCTATTATATTAAATACAGGAATGGGCTCCATCCAAGGCATTTGCTGGAATGGAAGTGACTTGCCAATCAACAACACCCCAAAACCACCAATACAAGCATGAGAGGGAAAGGAATCAACTCCACAGCTGAGGGGCAAATCCATGGGAGCTCTTTCCCTGGAAATCCAACACAAGACAAGCAGAAGTGTAAAAGCAGCAGTTGTCACCAGTTGTCACACAACAAATGATTCAAGGTAAAGAGAGCAAACCTATCAAGTAATCATGCAATCAGTAATAAACCAGAACAAAAAAAGATCATTTACACACAGCATATACCACATTTCAGCTGTGGTTTTTAAAGCAGCCTAGACAGCTTTTCCCTCTGCCAGATACAATGAAGGCCCTGAGAAGAAAAGTCATTTTTCCAGTGGACATATCCAAAGAAAGGTAATTAACATAAGACCACGTGAACTGAAGGTTCAACACAAAATCTTTAAATTCTCTTATTATAATCTGACCATTTGATGACTTCTGAATTCAGAAACTGGTCTAAAATATGTTCCAAATCAGCCCAAATTAACCTACCAATTTAGTACTAGAGCTGGATATTGGGAGGGAAATACAGAAATAATCAATGGACTGATGTGCCAAAATCCAGTCTTCTCTTGGCTGACAAACAGTGGAGGACACTGTCTCTCTTTTGACTTTTCACAAAGCAGTTCATTTATTTATTTGTTTGTTTTCTGAATAAAAGTCTGTATGCCACAGGCTGTAGCAAGTATGACGAAAACCAGGGAAAGTGGTGATCCATTTACTAATACAGTTCAGCAAACCAGGACTCTGCTCAAAACTTAACATGAAGGTATCACAAAATCAGCTTTAGTGACCTGGTAAATGCTGCTTCCTGTCAGGGTCAGCCCTGAGAAGTCAGCCTGGGAAGCATTCCTGTGAGATGGGATCTCTTCTCAGCTATTTGAAGACCAAGATCAATTCTCACGATGAAAATGCATCGTCTTTGCTGCCAAACACAAAAATAGACCATTTAACACAGCTCTTAACTTTCTTTCCCCATTCTTGTTTGTTAATTGCCAAGAGGAAACACAGAGAAGGTAAAGACAACCAAACACAACACAGCCATTGAAGGGCTATTAACCAGCACAGATACTGAGCAGAAGTAGCATTTCCTACCCATCTCTAAATACTCCTCAAGGAACAGAGGCGATGGGCTTTTCTCACCATGGCAAGTGCTTTTATAACCTGCATTAAAGTCGCATCCAAAAAGCCCTGAAACACCACAAATCCTCTTTCCTCTGCGCAGTGACCCTGGCGGTCCTGGAGGGAGGGAAGGCGTTCCTGCACCCGCAGGTGCCGGCTCCCACCCGCAGCTCTGCAAGGGGAGCCTGAGGCACAGCCTTGAGCCACCTGTTCAAGGCTCACAGGAAGCCTGGGCTGGGACACGGGACCCAGCTGCCTTCTGAGCTATGGAAATAAAGGAAATCCAGATGCCCCGTGCCCCCCCATCAGATTCCACGCACACCAGCCCCAGGCAGCCAAGGTGCACTTGGCAACTTCATCTCAAACTTCTAGGAAAGCTGACTTTCCCCTCAACAAGACCAGAGATGTGCAAGTGCTCTGTCTCACAGAAAAAGCATCCAGGAACAGTTCCTTATACAAATTCACATGCTGTGAATTACCTGAGGATGAAATCACTTTTTTCAGAGCTCTCACCTTCAACGTAGTTTCTTTTTAACCTTCCTGCCATCTGCTATAGAAATAATAATAATAATAAAAAAAAGGACATGGCACACTTTAAATGCTACTATATTGTATATAAAAAAACCAACCCTAAACCAAACAAAACCAACCCACATACCACTTGTTACTTTTAGAATCTTTTAGAAGCAGAAGTCTTTTCAGAGAGATAAGCCCAAAGGGTGAGGACAAGAGAATCAAAGCCCCGCACAGAGCACCACCCTGACTCCAGGTAAGTTCTTAACCTCTAAAAGAAACAAGGAAACTGCAAACCAACAAAAATATAACACTCTCAACAAAGTAAAACCAACTTTAATTAAATTCCTACATAATCCAACATTTCTATGCAGAACAACTGTTTAGTCAAAAAGTAAATATATATGTTTAATTCTCTTTCAAATGTCCACAAGAATCAAGAGCTACCAGTGTTCCTCGGAGAACAAGCAGTAGTTCAAACCTCTCTTGCTGATGTTCAGGAACAGTTTGTTACATCTTTTACCCAGCAGTTCCCTATTGCACGTAACAAATTTGCTCTCCATTTAAGCACCTAAAAGCCTGGTACCTCACTAAATAAATTAAAACAAATCCAGTTTCTTCAGCAACCATCTTCAACATATATATCTCGGTAAAGCAACATTACTGCAAGCTTTTAATAAATACAGAGAGAAGATCAGTGACTCTGCATTGGTGTTCTGTGGAATGATCTTTTCCCATAAACACCTGCTTCTCCAAACAGTTGGGGTTTTTGGTATGTATGCTCTAAAAACCACTTCGTGTAGTATATTTAATGAAAACATCCCTTACATAAGTCAGTACGTTTTGCAGGGAAGGACTGATCTGAGACAGGAGTTTCAGTGTAAGGCTGGAAGGAGCTTCTCGCTGAAACCAAACCAAACTGTGCCTCTCTGGGAACTGAAGGCAAAGCCCCAGAGGCTGCGTGGGAGACTGCAGCCAACGAGGGATGCTCAGGCACCTTTGGAATTGGCCTAACCTTCCTCATCCTGAAGGGCTTCTTTGTGTGTTAAGTCAGAGGAACAAAATTGTGCAATGATGAACATCTGGATGCTGCATCACATCTGTCAGAGGTCTCCCCCCACCCTCCAAACACCCACCCTTCCTTCGGCAGCAGCACGAGACGTGAAGCAGCTCCCTGCAGTACAGTGATACCGTGGTTGCTATTTACAGTAGAATTAATGCATCTGTGCCAGTAGGGCAGAGGTCATATGAAAAATATACACAATACACGCATTTTTAGCCAGATTAGGATATATATATAAAAAAATTTACTCTTCAAGTCCTAACTTTAAACAAGGAACAGTTCTGTCAGAGGTCTTCGGACCTCCTGAGGATATGTTAGAGCACATTACCCTAACGTATAAAAACAAATATTTACACCTCCATAAAGTACCAAAGAATTTTAAAAAATGCCTAGTAGCTCTCAGCGTGCAAAGTCAGCAGGAACTGATTATCCAGGATGTTCACTAATTGTAGAGACAGTCTTGGAATCAAGCATTCAGAAGCAGAGTGCAAAAGACTCAGGGATTATTTCAGTCCATTTGTTTTCGTTGTTGTTTCCTTTCTTGTTTTGAATCAGTTCATAGAATCATAGGATGTGCTGAGTTGGAAGGGACCCATCAGGATCAGAGCCCAACTGCTGGCCCTGTGTGGGGCTCCCCAAAAACCACCATGTGCCTGAGAGCGTTGTCCCAGCGCTTTCTGAAGTTGTGTTGGTCCATACGACAGAAACTCTTTACAAACACTTATCAAGGTAACCTTCAGCTTAGTGCAAATGCCAGAATCTTCTAGGACCTGTAATCTTTCCTGACAGTGTGAGCCATCCAGTTCACTTTAGTAGTCCAACTTTCCCGCAGAGCTTCATCAAACTTTTGCTTAAACTGTTTCAGTGCTTCGTCCTCACTCTTCCCTAAGGCGAGGGAGTCCTAAGGCAAGAGGGAAACAAGTACTGTTAGGAATTTTAAAAAACACACTTAAAGCCTCCGTCAGCTTTCAACACAAGCTACAGTCTGTTTTGTTCTGTTCCGACACTTTTTCACTTACTATTCATTGAGCAATACATCAGCTGGTTTAAATAACACATCTTTCTGGGTTTAAAGATAAAACTGAAAAAGAATGAAGCAAGTCATTTTCATCTGTACAGGTCTATGCTTGTGCATGAGCCAAGATGTAAAATACCCCTGAGATGACTCCATTACATGCACGGATCCTGAACTCATCCTTTGAGCACTACGACTGACTACAGACCTTGTTCTATAGAGATGAAAAAGAAAGCTTCGAGGACCATGTGGAAATCTTGACAGAAATGGAAAACAACTAAAATGTATTAATCTTGGAATCAAAAATTCACATCCTGGAAAAATGCTGAGTCCTGCTGAGCTGTAGATCTTACTTTACCTTGAGATACTGGATGTCCTTGACAGAGGTGAGCTCTGGCAGCCCTGCAGTCAGCATCAGTGCAAAGAGGGTAATAAATAGGTTGCCGTGCTTGCGCAGGATCAGGTAGGCTTCCTCACAATACTGCCGGAACCTGTCCGACCCGGGCACATGCAAGGAGCACAACAGGGGAGAGCTTACACACATGGAAATGTCTGCAACCACTGCCACAATCTGGTAGCCGGTCTAACAAAGACAGACTGCAGGAACACGGTAACAGAGAGGACAGAGGTGTCTGCAGAACCCCCAGTGCACTCTCACAAACACATCCCACGTCTCCCCAACACGCCCTCAGTAGAAAACACCACCACCAGCTGTTCTTCAGAAAGAACAAAAGGGCCAGAGGTCATGGCAGTGTCCCACCTCCCTGGGAATTTGTTAGGTGGAGTGCCCTGATGATCCTATAGCCTGGGCTGCAGTGGAAAAGCCAAAGCTCTACTGCAGTCCCTTTGTACCAATCCAGCCTGTCTCCAACATCTGTCATCTCTAATTCCTCCCATGGCCAAAACTGAACCAGCTGCCAGGGCTGGTGGATCAAGGGCACGTGGCTCCTTATGGCCAAGCATCCAAGCAAGGCCAGCACGGGGCAGCACAATGAACGTGCCCTGATGGACAGGAAGGGCAGAAGGGAGCCTGTTCCTAAGGGCACCTCGCTTGAACAACAGTCTGGCAGCTCTGCCTGGAGCCCAGCGCTGCTGAAGGCAGAGCTGAGCCCAGCAGAACCTGGCAGCTCCACCTGGAGCCCAGCAGAACCTGCCACCTCTGCGCCCAGCAGAACCTGTCACCTTTCATCTCCCTGCTGTGGGAGATGAAAAGCAAGTGCAGAGCTGCAGCTTCTGGTTCTGAAGTAATCTGTGGATGTTCCAGCTCAGGGGGAGCAGCAGACAGTGCCGTAAATGCGTGTTGGCACACTTCCACACGAGTGCAAATGAGCAAACCAACCCCAGATAGGTTCTGGTATGCTGGAAATTATCATCTCAATTACAAATAGACCAAAATAACACTCACCGGCCAAATTTTTCCGTGTTCCCTGTTTTGCCTTGTTGAATAACATGGATGAAATCATAGGTGAGTATGAAAGGTACCCGTTCCCTTTTAATTCCAAACTTGGACTTAAAGTTTCCAAGAATATGCCCAAAATCTATGTGAAAGAGCTAAAAAATGAAAAAAAGTTAAAATTATTTCTCCAGAGAAATATGTCCCTTTTCTTACACCTCTACAGGATGCTGGTATCAAGAACAGTTAACTCCTAATGTGACTTTCCATTTCCAATGCCTGTGGTTTCAACCCCTTGGGAGCATTTGGTTCTAAACATTTCAAGATTTAAAGTCAGTAATAACATCTATGCACTTATGTGTGACCACTGCAGCAAAAGATTCGCTCAGGTTTAAGCTGCTGCTGCCACGAGACATCTTGGTGGCAGGATCAGACAAAAATGAGCCCAAGGATGAGTCCACAAGGCTCAACAACATCATATTCAAGGCCCTCCTACACAAGGACAGAGGCAAAGGTAGCAGAGCTGAGCTAATCTGAAGGATCCTGTGGCAGTTCCCCATGTCAGAATCAAAGATAAAGGCACTCCAGCTTTCTTCCAGGAGGTACAAACTTAACAGAATACTGCAAATGTAAAATTCACAATTTTATAACACTTGCTAGTTTTCTAGGCAGAGTAATTTCATTTAAATCAGACAAGCTAGAGCAGGGAGTAACACTTAATTAATGTGTAAGAGCTCACCCAGGTTCTCAGTGCACAGCATTGTGCTGGTACTGAGTTCCACACTGAGCATTTCTGCAGGGCTGAGCTGTACAGACTCACTTCAGGGACACCACACTGCTCCAAAATGCAATTCATGGATTTTTAAGGGCGGTCTTTTGCAAGATACTCTAAGACCACTTTTATTCAATGAATCTGAACCATTAAAAGGCCTCTTGGATGTTCTGTAAAAGCTCTACAGAACAGCCCCCCTGGATACAGAATTGCTCTGTCCTTCCAGCAGCATTACGCTTCCTTCCCTTGAAGCTCCCTCCAACTCTCAGTGAACCACAGACATCAGTTCTAACCATGTGTGGCTTTCATTTCACCAAGGCACTACAGAAATTACGAGTTCTCAGGAGAACTCTTGCACGCCAGAGATACCAAAGGCATTCTGCCTACAGAAGGGATTTTTACCTGCCCGTTTTTCCTGACCATGATGTTGTCACTGTGTCTGTCACCGATTCCCAGCACGTATGTAGCTACACAGTAGCCAGCACAAGACAGAGTAAATTCTTCAATGGCTCGATCCAAGTCCTCTCTGTAGCCACAGAGAAAATTATATTAGTGCACACTGTTGGAATTCATGTCGTGCCTTGACCTCAAAAAGGATTTTTTCTTGTTTAAACCAGAAGTCCACCAGGATGCTATAAAACCAGAATTACTTGAGAAAAAAATACTGTAAAGGTAGCTGTGGAGATGAAAAAATGTGAAAGGCAACATCAAGGCTTGAGACCCATGTAGTTTTCTTGGGTTTGTGTTGCCAAATTTAATGTAACTTGCTCAACAGCACAAAGCCAAAATGCTGCAAATGCCAGGCCCAAAGGCACCACGAATCTCAGTGAGAATTTGAAAAACAATTAGCAACAAACCAGACCTTCCTCAACACTGAAAGAGAAACTTCAGAGGAATTGTGTAGCTTATACTATAGCTGAGAGAATAACTGTAGAAATTACCCTAAATTGTATTCCTTCAGCCAGTTCAAGAGCGCATCCTTGTTGAAGGCAGCAGCTGCAGCAACGTTGCTGCTGTTTAACTGAATGTCAGCAATGGTTTCTGAACTGGAAACAGCCTCGATAAGGCCAGAGTGGTCTCCAGTTGCTAAACAGCCATAGGGCAATATCCTGCAACGAAACACAGAATCATGTCAGAACCTAAAACAGCAAAATGTTTCTTTAGCGTATTCAGTTTTCAGAGATGGCTGAATGCTCATTTGAACAGTAAACTCTCAAAGGTTAATATACAGGAATTGCTTGTAAAGGTAAAAGACTGGCAATACGTCTGAAACATTTGTTTTTCCTATTATGTACATATATGCAAAAAAGAGAGACATTTCTAAAAGCCTAATTTTTCCTTTTTACTGGAACCCGGTTTCTTGTAACTTCCCAGGATGAGCCACAGAGGGAGCCCTGTGCCTGCATTTGTGAATTCCTGCCCGGACAGACACTGACCCACTCCAGCTCATTCCCAGTAAAGTATTGCTGGAAATGGAAAAGATGATCTTATCCTTTTCCACCTTCTTCCTACTTCAAAAGAAAATGCTAGAAATCCTTCTAAATACTAGCATAAGGAATGTTTTCCAGCTCTTACTAAACTGAAGCATAGAAACCCAACGAAAAACAGGAATACATCTCTTCACTCGCTTGGTATCTCAGAACACACCTGTGCATTCACATACTGTGACCAGCGAAAATACCTCTTACCATATCACTGCATTACAATGAGGCACAGTTAAAGATGTAAATCAAGGAGACATTTATATCTGGGTCTAAACAGATAAGTGGATTTTTTTCCAACACATTTCCTCACCCAGATGCTTAAAAAGCTAAACAGAATGGCAACATCCCATGAGATGGGAGCTCAGCGTGTGCAATGGCAACTTACAGCAAACTTTTCAAAGGCAGTGCATCACAGATTGAGGTGTCTGTTCTTGTGCCAGGCAGCTCAGGCCAAGAACACTATCTCAACTGTGGTCATACTCCGTGTATAAGAGAATGGATACCCACAGAAATCTACACTGCAGTACACAAGGTATAGACCAGCACTCACTGACTTACAGAGCTGTATAAAACAATTGCAGGACATGAAAATTGATGTGTGTGCCTTCAGACATACATACATATATCTATATATGCGTGTGTGTGTAGAAAAAATGCTGCCGGTGAAGCTGTCATTATAGTATTTATATACAAAACAGATACTAAGTTTGATTGCTACAAAGCATAACCACGTCTCTTAACTGACACAGCCTATTATCCCAAGCCATGGAAGGAAAATAAATAGAATTCCATACAAAATTAAACACAACTTTTTGGCCTTATAGCTATCGGGGAATCGAGCAGTTTCTCCACCTAAGGGATAACACAACCGAAGTGGTGCAAGGAGCAGTAACGATACAGGCTGGGATTCTTCCCCACTGCCAACAAAGTGAACTGAAAACCAGATTCAACAGGGTGTTTCAAGAGCACTCAACTTGAAAACACACCCGAAGCGCAGGCTTGGAACGCTCCTCCCGCCTGTACTCTGTCCCCCGCCCAGCCCCAGCTGGCTCCCCGGCGCAGCGGCTCTCCGGGGAGCAGGAGGGTGCCTGGGATCGCCCCGCGGCACGGGGAAGCTCTGCCCGTCCTTATCGCGGCACCACAAATGGGAGCCAAACCCCGCCGGGTTAAAGTGCACGCTGGCCTCCTTCCACGGCACTGCAACCCGCCCCACTCGCAGCTGAACCGGGCACACGGCCAACAGCTTCCCCTTCAAAAGCAAGCAATGATGAAAGCCTCCAGCCCCTGGAGGGCTGTGTGCTTACAACTGGAGGAAAAAACATCCTTGTCAGAGAGACAGTTTGACAGGAGTCAAGTTAGGGACAAATCCTCTGGGCCCTTTCCATCTCATCCTGGTCTTTCTGACTTCAACATCTGTCAGCAGGATATGCCCCCTGCTTTTTAAAGCCAGCAAAAGCCATGGACAGATCAATACTGAAATCCTGGGCAGGACAGAAAGTTCTCTTCACTCGTTTAAAACTGTTCTTTATTTGAAGTGTTTAATTCTCCAAAGCAGCGCCCTTTTGAAACACACAGGAAATACTGGTGATTTATCAACACATTCTCTGTAACTTCAGGTCCAATAGTTTAAAAATTATGACATTCTTATGAGTTGTAACAAATACAATTTTTGGTATGTGTGTGAACTCTGATTTCATTCATACACAGCCATGTAACCTCAGATCTCACACACGTAAGGGAGATGAAAATGAAAACCTACTATAGACAGGCACTGAAACAAAAAAGTGTTTTGGAGAATGTCCTGCATCTGGTCAAAAAGTAACCAAGTATTAAATACTTTAATGACAATTTACCACACCAAAGGTGACTTGGCATAGATCAAGCTCCTCAAATTCATGATTTTCTGTTGCTGTTACTTTACTCGTTTCTCCACTAACACAACTTTGATGCTATAACACAGGTAACGCAGCCCAAACGCTTTCTGATGCAAGGATTTTCCTGAGAGGTGCAGCACCACAGATCCCACAGCATCCTTGGGAAGACAGATGTGCTCCTCTGCTGTGACATGTGTTTGTAATAGGCCATCTATTTCCTGCTCAATGTTCAGGTAATAGTTTGTCTTAGAAATTAAGGTGTGGGGATTAACTTAAAAATACACTTTTTGCTTGGTTCATTTCTCTCTGCTGCTTGGCTGAAGTTTGAGGTGAACTGACCCAAGGCAGACTCCTCTGAATGTCAGTGTTTGTCTGGGTGCTGGCCCTGCTCTGGGAAGCAGATCCAACCTGCCCCCCAGGCTTTCCTCAGCTGTGCACACACGGGGACGGCCCAGGATGAAGGACCTACAGGAGCACATGGTTCCATCCCCCTGCACACAGGTGTCCCCTGCCCTGTTTGTCACCCACGAGACAAATCAGTTGGCAGTTAAACAAACAAAAAAACATTTCTCCTCCTTCAGCTCTCAAAATCAATATATATTTGGCATTCCTCTCTAGAGCTGAGAAATCCCACTGGGAATATCACGCTTGCTTTAGACGCAGCCTGAGCTAAGTTTCATTTTCAATCACTGCTGAAGAACTACGCGTGGATTGCAGTGCAGTTAGGAGGGAACTGATCCTGTCCCCAGCTCCTCGGCAGCGGGGCATTGGCTGCCATTTGATCCATGCCTCGTGAAGCTGTACCATCTGCTTGTGGCAAAACGTGACTGATGGGGACAGGCAGCAGCAAGAGCTTCTGCTCTGACACTGCTGGCACAAGTGAGAAGCCCTGCTTTTACTTGGATGGACTTACCAGACTCTCTGTAGTGGAAAAAAGTTGAAAAGTGCAAAACCCAAAAACTTCAGGGAAACTAAGGATGATACAGGACAAGAAGCAAAGACTGCACTCCTTGGTATGGGCATAAGACACTGTATTTTTCAGGAAAGCAGCTCTTTGACACTCCTTTGCCAGCTGACACCATGCCTCTCACCCAAGCAAAAAGCAGCCCGTAAGTCCTGACTCACGAACATGGCGAAGAACTCCTCTCCACCACTGCTAGCTCATGGATTCTGGAGCTGTCTCTTCTTGAGAGATATGCAGGCTATAAACACGGAGATGACAAAGCCTCACCCTCATGGCTGTGCCCTCATGCTCTGGGTGTTCCGAGTGCTGTTTTGTCCAATTCTGTTCCCAAGGAAGGTCATTTCAGAGCCTTCTCTTGGCAAGTGCTTGATTCGTCTCTTTGACAGACACTGAACTGTAACCCTGCCTCAATCCCAGGATTTTATTTTATAATGGTAACTATGAAAGGATGAATGGAAGGAAGATGCTCCCAGTTAAGCAAATAAATGGAAGAAGCCAAATATAGAACTTGAATTCTCACTAGGAACTTCCCCTTTCTGCTTTTTTTTTTTCTGCAGAGTTTTAAGAAAAATCTTGGACATCAGAGCTACTTTTTGGTTTTCCTTTGTTGCATTTTTAAAAAAATGCCTTAGTCAGGAAAAGCATATTTGATGACTCTAATCACTATTCCTGTTTGCTAGGCACGGTGTGTGGCCCAGGCTGGAACCACAAACAGCTTCTGAAGAATGCCTCATCTGGGATTCCACAGCTGCCAGAGGCTGTCCTTGTCCCCAGATGCTGGATCAGTCTCCTCACAGTCAATTTATAATGACATAAATTACCTAAGGTTTCCTCAAGTCAGTGTTCAACATCACACACACTCAACTGTCTCATTGCAAATGTGCATTTCCAGAAACAATTTCTAATTCCCATTCCCACTTTTCCTTAAGCAGTCTAAGTAACAGGTTGACAAGTTTACTTACCTGTGCTGATGTTTGTCACCTTATGTAGCCCCCACTACTATCCTTGAACCATAAAAAATTTGAAAAGAGCTCCAAGAATCTCAATGAAGTATTTCAGGTAATATATTTAAATATAAGTACTTCTAGACTTGTAAACAACACTTAAAAATTAAACACAGAGGATCACAGCCCTTGCACAGGCATACAAAATTTAATTTATGGCTAAAAATGGTTTAGAATAATGTGACACCCAGTACCTTCTTTAGGACTACTTTCCTGAAGCGCAACTAGAATTTGGGAATTGTATTACCTAAAATTGGTTGATAAATTTAGGTGGAAAAGTTTCCCATGTACTAGAGGGTTGTGTGATAACACTGAGCAATGACTGATACTCCTGCTCTTGGGAATACTCCAGTATTCCTTCAAAGAAGCCATGTTTACCTTATCAAGCATCTGAAGGTAAGAAAGCTGCTTTGCAAGAGACTTTGGAAGATTTCTGGTCAGAAAAATGCATTCTGGCATCCAAACAGTGTTTTACCAACAAGGGAAAGTGACTTGAGAGTTGCAGATGTTCACAGTGGCTGTAAGTGCTGGTGTGAACAGCAATGAGAGCTCTGCTCACAGCAGGAAGGAGAGAAGGTAACGCTTCCCACAGCCTGTTCCCACACCTTGGCCGTGACAGCTGAAACCTCTGGGCACCTCGACAGATGTGTAGAAAAGGGACAGTAGGGAAGGTGCTAAAACCAGGAAAGCTTGACTTCTAAAAGTAGACCCTCCATCCAAACAAACCAGCCCTCGGGAGATCCTTACCGGAGATCCAGGCCAGCCTCTTTCCAAAGAATGTCCATCAGGCGCAGAATCTGGAGGGTCAGCATGTCCTGTCGGAGATCTGCAACGGAAGGTGACATGGCTGCTTCAATTCCTCACAAACCTCCTCAGGCTCCCAAGGCCCTCACAAAAAGGGATCTAAAAATACTCACCCAGCCTAAGGGTTAAAGCGGCATTAATCATAATTACATCATCCTGACTGGCAATGTCTGTGCTTTGAAACTCAGTCAGAAGATGCTTCATTTGTTTACTGATGTCAGAGTAATCTGTGTTTACATTATGGCAATACAGAATAATACAGCTTAAGTGCAAGCATGCCAATGAAGAAGGAAAAGGAAAAATTGAGTTTCTAGCATTGCTTACCGTCACCGTTTTTAAAGATGATCCCTACAAGATCTCCTCCAAACATTTTGTTGTTGTACACTATCCAAAGAGGCTTCATTTTAGAATCCATATATCTACACTTCTCAACACTAGAAGAAAACACAACAGAAATTTTAGTCAAATAGGAATAATTCAACTGAAAAGATCTAAACATGGTTCAGAACATAAAAGAACATGGAGCCTTCCGGTGCTTAAATGCTCTCTCTGCTTTCACTCTGCTGCGATGCCATGAGCACTCACCAAGCTGTGAACACCTCTGTTACATGTGGGATGTATCTGATACTGACTGGGGAACGTATCTCTACTGCTTAAATCAAGCACCCTCATTTTCAGAGAGAATTGTTTTCTTTATATCCTTTCCCATCAATTTTTAGACTTTATATTTAAGTGCTGTGAAAAGTTTTAGTGGCCTTTGTGCTTACTGTTACAAACAGCAGCCAAGAATGCAGTCTAATTCACTTTTAGGCTTACCTTTAAATCTGTTTAGCCATGGCAATGCATCGACTAAGAGAGGATTAAGTTTCATGGTGGATCACAGAATCTTCTGGTTTAACTGATATCTTAACCTCAGGAAGATGCCCAGCAGACCTTCTGTCACTATAGGAAAAGTTCCTGTGGCAGCACAGGTGCTGAACAATGCAGCCAGAGGAAGTTCAGACACAGATGTGTTTCTGCTCTACTGTTTCCATGCAAAGCTACAGTGAAATTGTGCTCATTCTTTACTTACTGCAGTTCTGAAAGTATAACAGAAGGATTCAGAGGGGACTGGAGGTCAGAAAGTGCTTCTCTGTAAGCATTTTGTTTCAAACACGTATGCATTGCATCTTTTCCTTTTGCTTTGCTTTGCTTCATGGCATTCAGCTTAATTAGACTGTTTAAAGTCTTCATCTTATTGAGGGCTTCCACCTGAAAGAGATATTTTATCATTAAGAGTTATTGTTCTCTTTTGAGATGTAATATAATGCAAAATCTCATTTCACAACAAAACCAAGTATTAAATAATCCTACAACTTTTAAAAAGTGGAAATAATGGACGGAAATTAAGTCACTCATGTTTCAGAAATCTCATTTTCATAATTAACAGAAACACTGATGAGATGAAAGCTCCTAAGCTTTGAGTCACTTTTAAAAGCATGACTTAACATTTCCAAAAACATTAATGAGGCATTTTAACATATGACACATTAACACTAATTACTTCTTCAAAGGACAATTTTTAGTTCCCTATTTCAACAAAGCACATAACATAGGTGCCCCTAGGCATACTGAAGGAACAGAAATACTGATTATTTCATACTCTAACAAATTGAGACATTACTTGAGATGAGCTGTGGATGCAGATACTTCATTGTTCACATTAAGTTGCATGCAACAGGGCACGGCCACGTAGCCACTTGCAGACAATTTTCAGAGCAAAGTCTTAAATGTTTGTCATTAAAATCCTGCTGAAGTCAGGCAGAAGATGAAAGCTTTAACTGACTAAGGTGTTTGAAATCTTAGCAACTGAACTAAGCAAAGTTTTTACCTTAGAAATGTGTGCAAAGTCAAGGCAATTTTTTGCAATATACAGGTGGGTTTAACTCCTTTCTGCCACCTTCTGTTTTGCAAAGTTTTTTAGTGTTACGAAATCTCTAAGGAAACTGGTGATGTAAATGTGTAACACTGACAGAGCAGAGCCCTTTGGTAATAAACCTAGACAGCATATAGAGCAAATACAACTTCTACATCTAAGCAACTTTTGGACCAAATGGTTCTTAGAGCAATCGCTGTGCTGGCAGCAGCCTCAGTAAGGTGCTGAGCAATACACAGATTCTCCAGCAAACAGCAGCAGTGTAACAATTATGAAAGCTCTTTTCTATACAAGGAAGCTTCAGCCGAACTTACAAGGTGCTGAGTCAAAACTCACCCCTCCCACAGACTGAACCCTGCCAGGCAGGATGCTGTGGAAATTGTATGGAGTTTGATTATAAAACTGGGCAGTGGAGAGCTGCCAGGTCAGCCATCTGTCAAAACCAAAAGCGCTCTGCTTTTCCACTATTCTAGGAGCTGTACAAACATCAGTGACAAGGGAACAAAATGGAACCTGTGTTGTACAAACAGGAACTTTTTGAAGTATTTCTACTTTGAATTTCTTCCGTGTTTGCACAGTTGGGAATTTTTTTGCCCCTTCTTTGATTGTACTGACATTTGCTTCCTGTAAAGTGCACAAAAACTTTACTGACCTTACGTCTATTGCTTAAAGCATTTCACCACCTACTCTTTTCATGATTTTGACAATGCTAACAAGCCTACAAGGAAGAGATGGTCTTTTCCATGTCCTGTGAGCTGCAGCAATAAGGAGCACAACAGAACACGTTCCACATGTTCTCAAAGCACAGTTTCAATGCAGACAAACACCATCACCAGTTAGTCAACCACTGAGTGAAAACCTGTGGCCTGATACAGTAAATACTTTAACTCCAAAGAGAGACCATTTTTCAAATATTTTTATGATCACAATCTAAATTAACTCACTAAAACTGCATTAGAGACTTCAAACATGATTTGTGTCTCTTAATGATCTGCTGATAAAATTATTAGTACTTTTAAGAGCAAATCTCTCATGCTTATTAGGGTATTTAAAAGCAAACATATCTCTCCTTTGCTCTTTTTGTGTGTGTTTGTGTAAATGACAGACGTATTTTAACTCTAAAATGAGTATTTGGGTGATTTGCAACACCTTTTAACAAAAGCCAAAGCTGCAGGAAGTAGTCCTGGAGTAATCTAGGTAAAATTTAGAACAAGCTACCCTTACTGGGACAAAAACTTCAAATGCACAGAAGCTCTTCTTCAGTTAATCCAGAGTGTCTCTGTTGTATCCAGAATACACACACAGTGCTGAAGGTGTCTCACATGTCTCAGAACACTGTAAAATCAGCTCCCTGAGGGCCCAGAGCACTGGCTGCCTTCTGTGCCTTGGAGGCTGCTCCATCACCCAGCCCTTTTAATTCCCTGTGTCACTTCATGCCTCCTTCTCCTCCTGCTCAACTTTGTCAAGGTAGCCAATATCCCCCACAGGAGCAGTGGAATAAGAATGGGAGTTCCAGGCTTGGAGAGGTCAGGGTGACAGGAAAGGGAAGTGCCTACCTGTTTAGCCAGCACCTTCATATGAGCCACGCTCCCCCTGCAATAAGCCTCCAGTATCAAACCGAACTGCACCGACACGGCGGGGATGTGAACCTCCGACCTGCAAGGGGAAAAGCTCCTCATCAGACCACAGCATTTACAGAACTGCGTGCTTCCAGTCATTCAAAAAACCAAAAGGAACACAAAAAACCCCTGAAACAAACATTAAAACACCTCGTGGTCGTGTAGCTAAAACAAAAAGCCAGATTTCTTAAGAAATGCTAGAACCCCTCTGTGCGGAAGACAATGAGGACAGGCCAGGTGGGATGCAGGAGCCTTGTCTCAAGGCCTGGACTGCTCTGGAGGCAGCAGTGTTCCTGCCAAGAGGTAGTGACTGAAAACCTGTTTCAGGACCCCCTTCTATTCAGAGCAGCACTGAGAAGTCACCCAAGGGCTGACATTAAACCACACGTTCTCCACCCTTCCTAAGGGAAAAGCTCAATCTGCCTGAAGGAGAACACTCTGAAGCAAACCACTGAACTTTATATCAGAGCCAATTACCCTCCAAAACATCTCCATGTAACACTTGCTCTTTTTAGCTAGGAATGTTAAAATTAATTGTGTTCTAAAGATAGAATCAACCTATTCAACCTATTCCAGTCCATACTACAAGGCTTCTGCCATTCATGAAGCTGCTCATCAAAAGTGGCAAGAACACACACAACAGCTTTAGTTTTTCTGTTAGACTTGCAACAATAATAATTTTTCCCAATTGTGAGGTATAAATATTGTGCTTTTACTGCACCCACAGCCAAAACAACACTAGGGGTATTTACAAACTTAACTCATCAGGTAGTGAGAAATGCAGTCTGGAACACTTTCATCAAAGGGTAGATCACAGACCACTCTAATTTATGTTTAATGAGAGGTCTGATCTATAGATGCCAAAGAGAAAGAAACAAAGAGGAGGTGTGAGGCACTATGATAATGGCTCATTTAGAGAAATCCTCAAGAAATCATATTTGACAGTCCAATCAGGCTCAATAGTTTCAGAAAGACAAAAAGGAAAAACTCGTACCTCAGGTGCCAGAACAACATCTGTCCTATTCTCCTATTGCCGAGTGCTCTTTCCAGGAGAAACCTGGAGAGTGCACAATCCAGAAAAGGCTCGTACTTCAGGACTTGCACAAGTTGGAGCAGATACTGAGAGAGCTCTTCATCACTAGAATGAGGTACATAAAAGCAGTTAGTAAGAGAGTGGCTAGATTAGTGATACTCCAGAAATTCGAGTGCATGTGACAAACCCAGCAATGACAGGATTTGGTTCAACAGCAAGAGTGTCTCCCAATTTCTCCATTTTTCCACACAGAGAAGGACAACACACAACTTAGTGCAACTGCCAGATGGAAATAATTCCAGATGCATTCCTAGGATAGCCCAGCAGCTAAATTCTTTGTTTGGATTTGAAAGAAGTCAAAATAATTTTTTTTTTTTTACCCCAAAAGTCCATCCTTGACCATTAAAAATTAATCACTGAACTATTCACTGAAGAGAATTCAGAATTCAAGGACAGGAAATGTGCAGTAATGATAATGCTACACAAGCCTTGCCCTAGGTTACAGTGGAGAGCAAATGAAACGCAATAAGGGAAGAACCGCAGAGAACGAAGGCTCCTGTGACTCAAAACCAAATCAGTAATTCTCTCATTATTTATTACATGCTGCAGCTCACATTCCTATTAAATGATACAGCCGGAGTGGAGGTGGATGGCTGCCAGGTTTTACAGTATTTGACTACAGGAATATGTCTCCTTTGTTATTAAAACACTTCTTTCACCGTTTCTCACTCTCTTTTGCCCAAGAAAGGGATGAACACCCAATCCTCTCTGAGACAAAGGTGCACTGCTGTTCTCCTTGCAACATGGAAAATCATCATTTTCTACCGGGTGTCAGAATAAGGTGGTTTTATGAAGCTGCCAATGAGCCTATCTGGAAATGCTTTATTTGGCCACCTATTCACGGCAGGCAGCGTGTTCAGCTCTTCCCTCCTGGGGCTGTTGTGTCCTGTGAGCAAACAGAAGGCGGTTTTGCACCCCAGAAACCCTTACCTACCTCATCTGCCTCAAACAACCCACTGCATATTCTCTGACGTACTGGTCGGGGTAATTGAAATCCAGCAGCTCCAAAGCCTCCCTGGGCAGCAGCCTGGGCCAGATCTGCAGGAGAGCCTGAAGCTGTCGCAAAAAGAAGGTGACAGGTAAGGACACGGGTGGCTCTCACTGCCCAAAAAGGCACTCAAATGAACAGAAGATGGTGACCAGCTACCATGAAGGGGTGGTAGAAAGTAGAGAAATAATTTGGGGTAACCGGGCCCACTTCTGATAAAGTTTCTCACTCTTTAAAATGATGCAGAGTATTTTTAGGCTGAAAGACCTATTTCTTCACACACAGACACAACACACAGTAAACAAAAATTGGGTAATTATGTATGGTTTAAAAACAGACATTCAATAAAAATAAGGTGTTTTGTAAGTGCTCTCATAAATATATAACCATTTTGGTAACAGTGAAGGTTTTCTACTAAGGATTAGAAAAAAAAAAGGTTTTTGTTGAGAGAGATCTTTCTTTACCAAAAATATTTGTCCACCTCAACTGATGGAGTCTTTTTTGCATATTCACTGTGAATAGTAATGAGCTTAAATTGTAAAAAAAGAAACAAAACAAAAGTCAAGTTGGATATTAAAACAAATAAAGAATCTCTATACTAATGACAATAATGTGCTGGAAAAAAAAAATACAGAATACAGTGATGCATCGTTTTGGACAACCAAATTAGAGGTCCCACAAAATAAACATTTTATTGCCTTGTTATGAAGCTCTCAGCTACCTGCTGAGAGTGTTTTTAATAATATATATAGAGCTGTATCACTGAATCAGTGCACTGACTCCAAATAAACACTTTAATACACATTAATATAAATGCGTATTAGTATAAATGCAGTGTATCAACAGCACAAGATTTTTCTTTCTCAAGGAATGAGTCATGACTCATGATAATACCCTTTCTACAAATTAGATAACACAGCTTATTTCATATTTCAATAGCAACTTACAAAATCTGAATAGGTAAAAAGATCTTGTTTTTCTCCCGATTTCATAATAACTTTACAACAGTGAAAAACCTTTATTTCTACTCTCTGTCACACATCAACTCCTGCTTCCAGGTCCAGTAGGACAAACAAGAGTTCACATTCTCAGCCCACATTTAACAGGCGTGTTCAGAACACTATTTATACACCGTGGGGCCAGATTCTGAACTGATTCACCCATTCAGTGAAATCCTGAAGGCAAGAAACGGGCATGAATCCCAGGACAAAGCCAGCGGCTGTGCTGCAACCCCAGGAGTGGAGGAAAGGATCAACTACAATGATTCCATGGGCAAATACAGGTATGAACACACGCACCATTCACAATGATATAAAGTAAAACTAAAGGTGTTTTAAACAGAGATGTCACATTCCCACAGAAGAATACACTCTAAAATACACTCCAAAATCTATCGACCCAGCGAGGGTCAATGACGCCAGACCTGAAGTCAAGGACTGCAGCCAGCAGCATTTTCATAGCAGGAACACTGGCACTGAAACTCTGCAAGAAACGCTAACCCTGATCACACAGTTAATGCACAAGGCAGACACTGAAAATGCCAACAGCAGCTCTGCTGTCAGGCACAGTCAAAGACTCGGAAACACAACAATCAGAATTTCTACACAATCTACTGTAAATCAGCTGCGGAACCAGCAAAAATATTGAAGTGTTTTGTTAATACTGAATGACTGAAGTGAATGCAGAACCTGAAATAGTCTGGAAAGATGAGCTCAAGTGGCCCCACATGCCTCATGTATCAGGCAGTGAAAGTCATGGTCCACAGCATGTCCATGTGCTGGGAAGATGGTTTGAAAATACAGAGCTCCTCCACTTACTGGAATTATTGCAGAAGTGGTTACTATGAGAATGAACAATGCATGTTTCAGAGCAAATTCGAATTTGGCCTTGGTGTATCAATATTTTCTTCTATAAAGGAAGAACCACAATTTCTTCTCTAACAAGACAGGTTTACTGTATGAGACAATATAATTAAGCACAGGCCAGTATTTTTATTCCAGTTATTTCAAGTATTTCACTTGTCCTTTCTCTACTTCTCATGAATGATGGTGTCACTTCACTGAAAGGAAGTGGATTTTTTTTTAAATTTCTTTTAATTTTTTTTTTTAATTCTGCTTTGAGAACAAATACTGCCTGTGAATTCTCCTAACAAGTCTGCCACCCTGCTACTCTGCTGAGCAGGGAGCTTACGGCAGCAGAAAGGGCAACTCCTTCTGTGCAACCATTCTAGTAAAATCCTGCAAATCCAACGAGAGCTTGGATGAGATCTGCATGGTAAATAATTCAGGAAAGCTGCTTGAATCCACTGCACATAACTTCATGGACCAGTGAACTAACAGATCAGACAGTCTACGATCAAATGTGAGAGTGCATTTCTGAAAGAGCCTTACTGTTTTTAAGCTGCATTAATAGGACAGGAATATAGTTATTAAGTCCATTTGCTTACAAACAGCTGGTGTTTGATTGCTTTTTCTTATAAACAGAGAGTGTTTGATTGTTTCTTTGGGTTTTGTTCTTTTGTTGTATTGTGTTTGGGGTTTTTTAAACTTCTTGCTTGAAGTGTCAAGACTTTTACTGGAATACATCTAGAAACGGGCATTAAAACAACTTTTGGTACGACAGCGTGCACATTGCAGCAGACAACTACAGCTAGTACAACACTGAATTTTAATGGGAAGTAAATTATGAGTCCTGTTAATTTTGGAATTCCTAAAATTCATGAGGCTGTCTTGCCTTACCTGAAAAGGCAAATAATGAGGACTACTGACATGTCTATGTACTACAGAAATATTCAGCATGTTTAAGGTAAGATCTCATTTTTCTGAGAGACTTTCCTTGCTGCCAAAACCAGTATTATGATATAAACTGCACTATTGTCTATAGGGAAGCAAACATAAATACTATATTCCTTCCAGAAAGTACACAGTAACAAGACAACATATTTTCAGCCATCTGTTTCAATAAAAATGTTTATGCATATATAATATTTAATGTCCCCAAATTTAAAGGACTTTGAGCTGTCAGCTAATATCCCTACTCCAAATAACTTCTCAAAATCGCCACCAAGGGCCACATTTCAAAGCCCCAGCACTCAGAATGCCTTTTCCTTCACATATTTTAAGAAGCAAACAATTACCTGCTTATATTTCTACAGTTTTGATTTCCAGATAACTTTCAATAATGAACAATAAACTCAGAAGCAATGGAATTACTAAGGAGCAGGATTCTTGCACATGAAAGGACACAAGTGAGCAAGGAATGTGTGGGTGCTCCATTTTATGAGTGTAGTGTTCATGGCATGGAGAAGGAGCTAGGATGAAATTCCATTCATTTGAGAAGTTCACAGAACACGTACATCCAGCTGGTAGGAAGGATGTAGCAGAAAATGAACTCTCTGCTGGAGCAAACTAAGATTCTGACTGACTGGATAATCACAAAAATCACATGATGGACAGACAGAAGATGAATTTTTTTGGAGTGGCTTCCTTTTCTTCCAAAAACCACGTAGCTTGTAACAGGTGAAGGTCAGAATTTCATATCATCAATCATAACCCTTCACAGCAAATGCTTTTTAGCTCTAAGTTTATAAAAAAATGAAAAAAGTTAGTTTAAAATTTTAAAAATGAGACTCGGGGAAAGACATAAATATTATCTTAGTGTAGTGGTCTGCAAGAAGCTGAGCATCATTTAAATGTGAATTCTGTCAGGGAGACCAGAACAACACCTGGCTCCACCCCTTGGAGCGAGTGCTGTGCTTGCTAACTTTGGCCAGACTTTTTAGTTTGGCCTAAACTTCTCTGTACACCACCTGACTGAAACATTTCGACACCAATCCAGAAACCTGTTGTTTTATTACTTTAAAATCAGTCTATCAAGCAGGGATGGTCTTACTATGAGCTCATATAATTTTTCCCGTATTAAAGTTCAACCTATTCCCAAAAAGTGTCCCAAGAGTTGGATCCTGTTTGGGTAAATACATCAGTAAAAGGCAGCTACACCAACTTCTTTACAGTGTGGTGAAATAACCTTGCACATCTGTGCAGCAAACAAATGAAACTATTTTACTGAAAATGTACCTTGTATCACAGCACCAGCCTCACGTCCTTAGAAGTTACTTTAAAGAGACTCTATTTGGTCGAACAGCCACAGGATGAGAATGGTGTGTTTTGCAGCACTTACGGGTCTCACATCTCTTTGAAAAACTATCTGTCTGCCTCAGTGAGGTTTAATTACCCACCCTAAGATAGGGATTTTATAGTATTTGAGCAGCTTAATAATTTTCACAAGGAGTTTTATTTCAGATCTTGATTTACAAACTTTTTTTTTAGAATAGCCTTATAAAAAACATTCTTGCTATGAGGGTGGTCAAACACTGGACTTCATTGCCCAGAGAATGTGGAGTCTCCACTGGTGGAGATACCCCCAACCCAGCTGGACACAGCCCAGCTCAGGCTGACCATGCTGGAGCATGGGGCTGCACTGGATAGGCCTTGAAATTCTCGCTTTTAAGAACAAATTTGAGCATGAGATTTTGAAATTAGTCTCTATAAATATCCACTGTGCTTTTCTCATCATTCAGAGCACCTCTGAAATGCATTTTGGTTTTTGGAGTTTTTTTGAGACAGTAAGTTCTTCTTTATGTGTCCAGGCCACATAAGTCAAGACACTGAATTCCAGTGCACACAACAGCACCATTTCAAACTGGCAACACTTGGGAAAGAAATCCTGTTTACTGATGATTTAACTCCAGCTTTTTTCCCCACCATCGTGGTCTTTTCCCTTACCTGAGCAACGTCTTCAAGTTTGTTCCACTTTAAAGAGAGCAGCAGTTTTGGCAACGATTGTGGGAAATTTTCACGACAGTCATATCGCAAAGTCCAAATGAGATCCATTTCATTTTCACAAAGCTGAGATAAAGGATCTCTTTCCATTATATCTTTTAGCACAACATAAAACTTCTTACCACCTCGACCCTAGGAAATGAGAAATGTATAATGTTGTGATAAATTCAGTAAGATTCTTGTATGGTAGCTCAAATACCAGCAACCCTAGAGCAGAAAGAGAATCAGACAAAAACTCCTGAAACACAGGGCAAGGACTGCTGTGCCTTTCTTTCAGATTCCTTACTGTAGGCACTGCAAGTAACAGATTCCAAATTCAGCGTGCAGAACTTTCTGAAAAAATAACCACACTTTAGAGTTAAAGACACTAGATGGCAATATTTCTGTTTTCCAACTCCAACATGGCCACTTTCATTTAGGATCATTTCTTCTTCTGTGTTTCAAATGAGCAAATTTAGATACATGTATAATTATTTCTTTTAATTGGAAACAAAAAATACTTTTGCAACAATCCAAAGAAAACACATTTGCCAAGTAGACAGACACTTAGTTTGGTCTTCTAGTCCTAAATTTTAGCTCTAACGCAAATCTTAGCTGTGTTCCAAATCCAGAGTACGTAAAGTTTTTGACAAAATATAGACCAGTCCAAAATATATTGGAAAAAGCAGATATATATCTGAAATTTAAAGCAGTTCATCAAAGTGAATTATATAAGAAAACAGTCAGTAGAATTGCTATTTGAGCAGTTGACTTATTTCTAGATTGGTGCAGAAAATAAGAACAAAAAAAAAATCCAAAAATTAATTTTAAAAGTCTTTAGATGATGCTCACCGCCATTGCAGCATTGTCACTGTTTCTTGCAATCTCAGCTGCCTTTTCAAGTATCTGCAAGAAGTTGTTTAAATACATTAGATTTAAACCCAAATCTGACTGCATTGAAAGAATAAGCATTACAGAAATGAAGCAGATAAGGACATATTGCTGTCTCTTAGACAGTTTTCTACATAAAGTGGTAGAACACGGACTTCTTTGCAGTCTCCCTTTTCTCACTCATCTGCAGGACTAGGGAGATCAGGAATAGCAGCACTCATGATGACCTCAATTATTTCCTTCTTCATCACTCCTGGGCTAAATTAAACAGTCTGATGACATCTTGCTTTCTGTTTCTGCATTTCCTCCTTATTTTTCACACAGCAAACCAATTCCTCAACTCTAAGTTACCCAGTGCTTTCTCACCTCTGCTTGTGCAGTTTTCAAGGGCACTGTTTCCATGCCCACGGACCCAGGCTTCAAGCCCTCACCCCCAGTCAGAATGCACAGGCCCAGTCCCTTCACCACGCTCCCAGACTGTCCATATGGTTTCAACCAGTGTGTCCAGGTACTTCTCTAGATCTTGGATCTTACCTCCTTTTTTTTTTTTTCCCCCTCTCCCTTTTGGACATTTTACTTGGTTTTTGAAGTTCATGCAATAACCCACAATGGAGAATTAAGTCTAGAAGTAAATGCAGCTCTTCAAAGTGCATTCTGCACATTACTGCAGCCAAGCCAGGTGTTGCAATGGTGACTGCCTGGGCCAGCTGGCCCAGCTGAACTGCTCAGGTATGTCTATCTACAGCTCTGGGGCTGCTGCTTTGAGGAACAAATCACAAAATAAAATCTCAATAAAGAAAAAAGTCTAAGGAACTCCACCATCTCCTTTTCCTGAGAGCTCTGCCTCTCCCATCACCCAGGAATACAAACAGCACTCCCAGGTCCAGCAAGACTTGTGTTGTCTTTACTCAGACAATACGAGAAACAACAAAAAACTACAATAATCAGAGCATAAATACCCAGCAGCTAAAATCCTTAGAAAGGTATCCTAACTTGTTTTATTTCTTTTCTCTGTATGAAACTCTCATTAATATCATGTATTACATCTGCTACTTGGCTACAAAGCTTATTTACATACTGTGTGTGAAAACATGCATAAACAAAACCACAGTGTCCTAATTCTATGTTTGATTCTTGCCTCCCCAGGCTTTTCAGAGTTACTCTGTTTGCAAATAAACTTCCCAAGTCTTTGCAAGCCCAGCTTTGTTCAAGTGAAGCCCGAGCCCCATGATGTGCCTGCAGCGCTGGCCATGGACCAGCCCAGCACATGGCTCCTGTCTCAGACAAGTTTCTTATCCATGGTCCAGGCACTTTTGCTCCCTCAGCTCCAAATATTTCCTCGCTGTGCATGCAGGTTGATGATATGATCGAAAAGATCCATCTATTTTTGCATATTATGTTTCTTAAAATAAAAAACTGGCATGTCATTCTTTGTTCTCTTGGCAGAAACAAGCGACAACACTGGGAAAATGAGAAGCAGCCACAGAGCAAGCAAGTCTCAGCTGGACCACTGTGAGAGACAGATCCTCAGCTGATGTAATTCAAGCAGCTGCGATGTCATTCCTCATTCAACAGGACCTTCACCAAGAGAATCTTCAGGAGACTGAGTTGAATGAAGGTAAAATTACAAGGGATGGAGACCATTAGACACTACCTTAATGGCACTACACCATCTGTGTCACCCAGTAAAATCTACTGGCTGCGTTCAGCCCAGGGTTTTAACTTACTGAGAACTTGGTATTGCAGGGACAAATAAAAGAAACACCAGAGTCAGAACAAATACGTGATTACTAAAGAAACACACTTGTACTTAGCCTGTCTGTAATGTGTACATCAATGTTTTTCTTTAGAAATCAAATACATATAAGTGTAATGAGCAAAAAGCTGAAAGTGTTACAAATAAAGCAATACCAAAACTTCATTTGGACTAAAATATGTCCACTATGAAACATTAACTGGTCAGCCACAAATAAGGAAGCAATTGGTCAGTACTGGTTTAGCTCTTACTGCATTTCCAATGGTGTTTTAATAAAAGAAAAGGTACTGTGCTGACGAGGAGGGGGAAACACTATCAACTCAAACTCAAACAAAAAACCCCCTATCTTGTTACTCAATTTCATTTCTATGAACCTTAAATCCCAAATCTGCCTTTGATCAAGATGATATAACTTGGTCATTTCAGGTTTTTTGTTTGTGCCCTTCTCCCTATGCCCCCCCCCAAAAAAATTCAGACTAATGTGTATATGAGTTAAACCTTACTTTTATAATGCATCATTAGCAGTCTGTTTCAAGACTTATTTTATTACTTGTTTCCTGGTCTTAGCTTTTTTTGCTAGTTTCTGAACAACTTTCCATCTGTCCTTCACACTACAGCCATAACCATGTGCATTCCAAATATACACTTACTTTCTAGACAGATTCTTATGTTCATCTGTAGAAAACTGCAGGGCAACTTCAGTGGATTTAGTCCAGGAGCAGACCTTCAGAAACCCCTTTGCACACAGTCTTAAGAGTCCATTTATCCTTTAAAGGACTTCAGCTCATAGGGCAGTGTCCCAAAGAGTGGGTAACACACATTTGTACCAAGAAAGAACAGATCTTTATAGATCACAGGCAAGCACAGTTTGAAGGTTTCCAGAATAGCAGATAAATTTAGCTTTTTGTAAGATCATTCATACGGGAAACCGATTTGCTTTTGACCTTCAAAAGACCATGTACAGACCACTTTTAAAAGCGTACATCTTCAAAACAGACCCTGAAGTCAAGCACTGCCACTCACACTGTGCCAGTTTAACCAACTGCAGTATGGTGACTAAAAGGCAGGAAAAGAGAGTTCACTGGAAAAGGCAGTGTTGAAAGGAAAGAAGAAACAGCTATTTCCACATAAGCATTCATGACTACTCTTTAGGTCATACCTTACCTTATCAAAGGGAGGGTAATTAATAGGCTGTTTTGAATATTCCTGAAATCTAATGTGCAAAGCTGTTGCATTTTCAGTGTACGGGTTGGTCTGGACAGTTCCCATGGGATTCAACATTTCTTCAAGTTCATCTGAAACACAGACAGAACAGTTAATATTACAGACCAGGCATGCATTAAGAAATTCCTTATAAAATGGACAGAGCATGTTTTGCTGCACAGCACTTGTAGTGCAACACTCTGTATTTCCAGCATAAACCACCTCCTACATTCCCAAATGTTGGATTATCACCCCACGAGAAAACAGATTTTCTTAAGTCAAGGGAAGCTGAGCTATCCCTACACTGAAACAAATCCCAGTAAGACCTGCAGCTTCTGCAAAGCAGGACGCACCCTCTGCCTCTGGATCAAACGGAGGGCAGAGCTGTAGGCCAGCCTGCTCTCAGCACTGCGGCCAGGCTGGGACAGGCTTCCTCAGGGTGGGCTGAGGAGTGACACAGAGGCTCCAGACACTCTCACTGACTGATCTCAGTATCAGGGAAGAAGGCAAAATTCTAATTCATCACTTTCGCTGATGCAAATATCACTTACATCAGAACTGATCTGTTTCATTGGGGGTGCATAGCACAGGGACCAAATGAAACCCAAACTGCACCTTAAAAGCAAGTAACACTAGATATAAACAGGCATCTATTTCATGTGGTTTGCCTTCCATAACAGTTGAAACTTTTAGAACACTACTTCCAAGCAGACTCTTGCTCTTCCTCTTTCCTGTTAAACAACACCTTCAGGAAAGAGACTAAAATGCTGTATATTTATCCACATAAAATTCACAAGCTTAAAGAGATTATTGCAAGAGAATTGAACGTGCATACAGTAAATATTCTGCTATTGGATCCCACACTCTCCCATACTGAAAGCCCAAGTCTGAAAAGATAAGGTTTACCAGGAAATGATGACCAGCTGTGCAGTACCAGTTCTCCATTCCTCAAGTGTCCTTTATAATCAAACACCATGGTATTTACCCAGGCTACAGGATAATGCTGCCGAAGGAAAGAATTGTTATGTGGAAACTAAGATGCCAGCAAACGTTACTACACAGAAAACGCTACAATATACATAAAATTCAGAGGGTGGCTTGGTGTGTTTTTCAAATGGTAATACCTTTCAGAAAAGCAATTAATCACTGAGAAGTATCAAAAGTTTTCATACCAACACGTGCAATTCTTAATACATATGCTCTTTTTAATACCTTTTCTTTTCATTTTGCATTCTTGAGCACTAAAGTGAGGACAAGGAAAGATTTCTGGATGCTCATTTTGATACAATTAGGAGGTTACTCAAGAAAAACAAATGAAATAATTACCACTTTTCCTGCTTTCCTAATGGTTTGGTATTTGGAAGGATTCATTGCCTTGGTGGACTTCTTAGTTTTCATCTTATCCATGACAGCATAAACAGCAAAGCAGAGCCTTGCCATCCTTGGCAGATCACAGACATTGATTTCAAACTCCAGCACTTCATTCCAAACGTGGTCACTTCTCCCAGATATTTCTGTGCTTACAATTGTTTTACAAAGCAGCTCTGTACCATGGAAAAGACCAGCCCTGACATGAACCTGCCATAAAGAAATGAGATCTTTGAAGCTTGTCACAGAACCTATGGAATTCTGCATAGGATAACATACAGAACATATATATATATGAAATTCATCAAACAAACAACTAAGCAGAAAGAAGAAGTTAAGACTAGTTTTCTGAATACAAAATTAAATCTCCAGGTAGAATCAATTTCTGCTTCTAAACAAGAAACATTTGGCGTTTTCTTCAACTTAAGAAGAAACTCATTTTTTATTTAAACTATTTCTGAAAATGTATACAGGGAACACCGCTGACCCTAACATCTGGAGTCACCTGTACCAATAATGACAATGTACATGATTTCCAGGATTTGTTTTCTCTTTGGTACCCAGAAACCAACAAAACCAGGTAGCTTGACCAATGAAAATAAGGATCAGGAAAGGAGAAGGACAACTAGACAAAGAAGCTGGACTGGCACTGAAATTAAACCCATTACAGGTCAATGCTAAGATGTGGCTCATTTCTTCATTTCTGTTTAATAACATATATACACAGAAAACTGCAGAGTGAAATGTGCCAACTTCTTTCAGGTGGCCTCCCAAAATACCAGTGTGAGAGAGAGATCGAGAGAGAGAGAGAAAACCCCACAAATGTAATCTTTTGGTCAACACCATAAAGTTCTCAATGTTAAATGTTGAATGTGTAAAAGCGAGCTGATGTTTCAGGTTTCCTCTGCTCCTTAAGCAACCTTCCCTCAACATTCCCTTTAAGCTATCATATTATTTCTGAGCACTGCAAGGGAAAGAGAGAGATATTAAATTTGATACAGGTTTTGGGTAATTCTAATTCTATGACTTCTGATCCTGATAATGTAAGGAATTGGATGCCAGTTCTTTTCACTGTGACATGCCCCTTTTACTCATGAAATGGTGTGCACTGATGGGGTGACCAAAGACCAAGACAAAACAAAAGCAATTTCCAATGCCATGTATTTGGAAAACTGGGTGTTGGACTGCTGGGTGAGGTCACTTGTGCCCTAGGTGAATGTCCCCGACCCAGTTCACACTGGGGCAGTGCTACCCAGCTGACAAATGTTTTGTTCCCCACTACAAACACTGCATTTGTGAACCTTGGTGGTGGTTTCAGCAAAAATGGATGAATATTGGCTTGATCCAAAGCACAGTGGGGCTAAAGGAACAATGGCAGTGAATTAAACAGCCTTAGAATCAGGACTGGAAAACAAATAGGTTCTCAATAATGACAATTTTGTAACACTGTAGGCAGACAACACAGGGAAACATGCACAGGTTTGCAGGGTCACTGCATTCATTCTTGTTCTGGGCTACCCACAGGACTTTCAATTTTTCAAAACTAAAAAGCATTCTAAATACTAAATAAATGTTTAGATGGTGTCTACAGGTGCCAATACAAAAGAACTGCCCATTTTTCCTGTTTCTTCTCAAGCTTAGAAAATACTTTGATTGTTTTTCCCCTAAAAGTATACTGAAATTAACCAAAAGTCACTTCTCTAAGCATGAAAAAAACCACCTTACAAACTCGTGATAGCTATGTTGTTTCCAGAATCCACTGGCTCTTTTATCTTTCCTTTTAAAAACTTAAAAGTCTACAGAACAGAGTTAAGAAGATATTGGAACTAGCTAAAGAATGGTTTAGACAAAGAAGAAGGAAACATCTGGCTTTGCAGCCATCCATTTCCACAATCACAGTGTCTCAGGTATTAAAATGTAACTCTGGCTCATTTATCTGTGTAGCAAAATGTAGGACTGCTAATTTACAAGGAGGTTGTAACAATAGTTTTGAATGAAAAAAATGCACCAAGTATCCTGAATAAAGCATGAGAACAGCAAATATCAGTGGTTGACTGGGTATCTTCCTTATCTGCATGAGTGGCTACACAATTTACTGATGGCTAAACAAAATAAAGGAGTTTAATGTTGTTCTACCTCACAGGCAAGTGTTCTGTAAAGGCATTAGAGTAGCTGTGTAATAAATTCCCAAGTGTTAACAACTTGTGGTCTGTGCAACAGTCAGTAGCACAGTAATGTCTATTTTTACAGGAAATGATACTCCAGCTTTCTTTCTTTGTGTTCCTCGTGTGTAGAAAATAGAAGACAGATTGTATAGAAGCACACAGTCCAAGTTTAGACATAGAGAGTATATTCAGGACTATGAAAATACTCATGCTGCACTTTAAAACATTTAATATTTAATTTCCATGTGTCAGGTGTTTATGACAGTCTATTTTAAATAAGCTCATTTCACACCACTATCAACAATTTACAGACACCATGCTTTAAAAAATCAAGTACCAGTGCACACTTATGTCATACTGCCACAATGATTGCAATGTTCCAATGCACACATCCAACTTCAGGCAATAAAGGAATACTTTAGCAATAAAGCCAAATTTTGACCAATGCTACCAACGCAATTGGGAATAAATAAAAATGCTTATTACGCTTTTGCTGACCTGAAATCTGTATGATTTTGAGCTCCCTTAGCATTGAAAAGCATTAAAATGATGAACAGAATGCCTTCTGATACTAGATACAGTTACTTACTTTGGCATTTTCTTCTGTGTTTAGTTTATTACCCTTTAATAGAATAATCTTGAAAGGGTTGGAAATATCCCACACACTCTGAGAAGAGAAACAAAGATACAAGTTCATTCTTCACCACTGTAACATTGGGACCTATTTTGTAAACTAAGCATTCTAAGCAAAAGTCTCAAATACAAACCAAAAAAACGCATTTTAAAAAATATAAATTTAAAATCTTCAAAGATAAATTGGTTATCATAGCTACAAAAGGAGAAAAAGTAAAAACTCAGCTGAAAGAGAGCTGGGGGTGAGAACATCCATCATGTACTACCCACTGACAATTCAGAATAACCCTTCAAATTTATTGTTCATTCTGAGTAACTCCAGAGCGTGTAATAGAGCAAAGACCTGTCCACATTTCTTGGAGTGACAGCACGTAGGTTGTAACTGTGCAGTAAGGCCCTGGGTTCAGCAGTGAAGGAAGCAGCAGGCTCTAAGAAAGTCAGCTGGACGTTACGGCACAAGCTGCCACCAGCGCGGCGGCGATGCCACGCAGGACGTCTGGGCTAACGCAGCAGATCCCGGCCTCCTGCCCAAGGGAGCGGAGCCAAGGCACGGCACTGGAGCTGCAGAACCTGGCTCTCGAGACTTACCTAACCCGGCTCTCTCTCGGCAGCTCCTGAACCCGGCTCGCTCTCGGCGGCTGCAGAGCCCGGCTAGCTCTCGGGAGCTGCAGAACCTGGCCCTCTCGAGCTGCAGACCCCGGCTCGCTCTCGGCGGCTGCAGAGCCCGGCTAGCTCTCGGGAGCTGCAGAACCTGGCCCTCTCGAGCTGCAGACCCCGGCTCGCTCTCGGCGGCTGCAGAGCCCGGCTAGCTCTCGGGAGCTGCAGAACCTGGCCCTCTCGAGCTGCAGACCCCGGCTCGCTCTCGGCCGCTGCAGAACCCGGCTCTCTGCAGCAACTCCGCCAGCTGCTGCCGCACGTTATCCCTGCTCCTACGGGCTGGGACTGAAAGCACAGCTATAGCAATGGAGGGGGGGCAGGAGGGAGAGGAAGATGGATGAGGCGAGCGAAGGTAAGAAGCTTCCAAAAAGCCTCAAGGTCTGCTGTTTCTGAGGTGAATCTCCCAAGCACCAGGAGTTGAGCCAGGTGACCTAGACCGGAGCACAGCAGTCACAGCACAAACCCCAGGCACTGTGAATTATATTCCACGAGTCACTGCTCCCTTTGGGTATCAGACCTTTGGGTATCCCCCTATGAACTTACAGCCTGTGCTCTTGTTTTTTTTGGTGGCAGAGGAAGAGGAAGGTTGGAGGATTTTCGGTTTATGGCAGCTTCTATGGCAATCATCTCCTGCTCACACATCTTCTTTATGGTGCAACACTCCACCAGGGTCAGCTGGGGAAGGGTCCTGTTCATCACGCAGTTGCGGATATACTGAAAGCCCATGGAAAACAGTTGTTACCAGCCGGCAGACTATTTCTACAGCAACGTTCAAACCAAAGAAACAAAGAATTCATTACAGAGATACAAAGGGAAGGGTGCACCTGTGTTTTACAACTGCAGAGGGCTGCAGGCACGAGAAGGGAGGTATTACTGTTCAGTAATGAGCCAAGGCAGCAGAGAATTGTTACACCGAGTTCCAAAAACCTTTCTGTACCTGGAACTGAATTAATGGGTGATCACCAAAGACATATTCTAGCCTTCCGCTAACTTGCAGCACGTAGTCAGCAGGATCAACTTCCTCATCTTCTTTTCCATGGATAGTCAAACGTTTTCGGATTGCCAGCTCATTCAGCTTGATGGGATTCATGTTAGGAGACACCTGAAAACTAAATACATCCTAACAAAACACAAACAGGAATACTGAAGGTCAAACTTGTCATAGGCAGACACACAAGGCTTAAGTTGTAGCACACATAACAAAATAGGTAGAAATAACAGCTATTAAATCCAGACTATTTTAACAGTTAACGTCTGTATCTTTAGGGCAATCAAAATAATAGACACCCTAAAAGCTAAAACACCCTAAGACACCCTAAAGATGTTAATTCTCAAACTTTTAGATTACCAGAATTACTTTTAAAAACATAGGCCTTTATTTGGTTTAGCAGTGATTTAAAGACTTCTAGAGCAATGTATTGATCTAGAAGGTTGTATTTTGGAATGTTGAATGAGGGAGACAACGTATCATGATGCATTTCAGAGTATTCAGCAGTACTAGATGTGTTAATTTTTCATCTTTCTGGCCACTAGCCAGTTATCCTCTTTCTAAGTATCACTGAACTCAGAAGAAAAAGCTTCAAGTAAGAAAGTAGAAGAAACTGAATGTGATTTATGTAGAAAACCACCACCACATTGGGAGGAGAGCAGAAAAGAGGAGTAGCAGCCAACACTTGTAGCATTCTGAACACAACATGGAAGGACTGCATTTTTTAAGAAACGCTTAAATCAAAACCCTAAGAGGCTATCAACCTATTTCCAAAGTATCTCTAATTTTAACGTGTTCTAAAATTATAAATGTAAGAAGTTTCTCTCTTTTGCAAATTAAAAAGAAGGTTTAAATTAATTTCAAGTTCCTAAAGTAAAAGATCTTCTGTGAAATCTTTCATCTCCTTTCATCTACCACACTACGCTTCGCACAGGTTTATTTGCAAAGGTTGATTCAGGAGGTCCTGGGGTTCTGTTGTTTTATTCTTTTGAAGTTGGTTTTTTTTTTATTCACACACCAAATTCTGAAGATGTGAGCACCCTAAACCCAGTTATTGACAAATGTGAAGTGTTGTCTGCTTATATTCTTTTGACTTGTGCTTTATTTACATGGACTGGTAAGAAGCCAAGCTGCCCCAATGGAAGAAGCAAACTCTGAGGAGTCACACTACGTTCATTCTGTATTTTCTGCCTGGCTCACAAGAGCTTCCCCCTTTCAGAAAGCTGCCACAGTGTGAAGGCTTTCTTCTCCTTCCATAACTGCTGGTGGGTAGACAAGGAATAACGCTTTTTCTTCCCAGGAAGCTGGTGCTCTCTGACAGCAGCCTTGCTCTCCAGATGTAGATCTTAACAGATATGTCACAGGGATGGGGATGAGGCTCTTCTGCTCCAGAGACAACCACGTAGCCCTTACAGCTCACCTGCACTTTCTAGACAAAAAGTACTTTAATATTTCTTTCTCTCCATCTTGCAGCTGAAAGAATTGACAGAACAGTCCCCACACCTTCCTATTTATTTCCCCTGGGATGACTCCAGTACTTAGTGCAAGTAGTAAAGTCTGGAACAGAGTTTACTGCTCTAAAAAGCAGCTCTGATTTGAACTGTTAATAGCTCTGAAGGTCAGAGCTGGCAGCAGAAGCATTTGAAACATTTGAAATGTCAGCAGCCTAAGCTATTATAGTGGCAGGCAAATACATTCTGCACCAGCACGAGCTTTTGCACTGCTTTTGTCCTGTCAGCATATGCATATAGATGCAGTATTTCATCAAGGGCTGACAAACACATAGATAACCTCACTCTTGGACAACTACAAGTTCTCTGTTAAGCTGAAGAGGACTGGAAAAAGTTTGTCATAAAACACCTACACATCCAACATCAGCTGGTGTTACTGGTGACCAGATTTATCTTTCACCTCTGTGTTTAGTGTTTCCAAAGGCAGATGTGTGTACCGTTTTAAACCTTTAAAGTTTAAAAGGATAGTGCTAGAAATAATTCAGCTTTGTAACTAAAATAATCTGAATCATTAGAAAATCAGCATCTTGCACCTGGGTCAAAACACACACCAAATCTAGCCTGATGTATTTACACACTTGTAAGATTTTTAAGGTTTACAATGCTGATCATTCGTGGTTATCCAAAAGAACAGAGTGCAAAAAAGGGTAATGGGAATACTGAACTCAGGCAGAGTCATAGCAACTTCAACATCATAAACACTCATGCTAAAACATTTCAGGTTTTCCTGGTAGAAACTAAAGGGGATTTTATCTTAAAATTAAACCATGGTTTTGCTAGCCTAAATGAAAAGCTAACTCTGTCTCAGCGTTTTAGTTTTCTATGTGTATTTCTAGTAAAGAGAATACTAATTCTTCTTCTTTTTAAAATTTATTTCTCAATCTAATTAGCAGATCAACCCCAAAGATGTTCAGTGAGTCACACACAGAGACAAGTGTGTTGAATATGGTGCCTCCCAAATATCAGCAACCTCTGATGAACTGAGCTTCAAACTGAATGTAAGTGAAGCAACACAGGAACAGTTGGCCAAAAAAAGTCCTGACAAGTTTGAATCATATTTTACATTTAAACAAACATGAAATAATACAGAAGATACAAGTAGTACATTTTGCCTTTAGAAGCTGAACTGCAATTAGACTTCAGAAGTTCAGTTCTGAACCATGAGCTCACATCCTCACTTTCTTTCAAGAGTCAAGGATTCTCGTGAAAGACTTTGCATTTTAAAGCAAACACCATTACGTAAGTATTTATTTCATTTACATCCTTGAGCAATCCTATACTAATTCAGACCTGGATCAAGAACAGCTCACGAAACATGATGAACAACCATTCCTACCTGGCAGTTATCAAAATGAACAGCCACTACAAGGTTTCCACTATAGAGCTTATCTTGGAAGCTCTCTGGGATAACAGGCTCCTGCTCTGGTGGGTAAGTGTGCTTCAACCAGTCCATCCAGGAGAGACCCACAAGTGACTGAATCCTTTCCTCGCTGATTCTCCGCATTTTAGCTCGGAAGTCATTCACTTCGGGATCTTGTAAGGCCTCGAACTCATGGAGACCTGGAAGAAATCAAGGAAGCAAAAGGATACACAGCTGTACAAATACCGTCCATCCCATTTAAACTGTTTTTAAGTTAAGGTGATACAGGTGGTTTCCTTCAGACATCCCATCCAAAATGGGTGCCCAACGTTGAGTTGGGTTCTACATTGTGCTGTACATCAGTGGACTTCCAAAGTTACTTGCACAATTCCCATGCAAACTGGCATTAGCATTTATTTTAAACAAGAACCAGTGTCTCTCTTAGGTACTATGAAGTGGAAAATCCAACCTTACCCTGAGTTCAAGGTAGTTTGGAAAGTTTTAAGTCTCTCCTCACAAGAGTAAATTAAAGAAAAGCACAGTAAATGCATCATAAAGACCACAGAGCAGAAGTGCTTGCAAGTTATGGGGTTCTTTCAATCCTGCAGAAAGATGACACTATCCTTTTTAATTTTGTTTAATAATCAAAAAAGACAATCTCCTACTCAAGTCAAAGCGACATGTGGATTCTACCAAGCCAAGACCAGTAAAACTCCTCTTCCAAAACATGTAAAGAAAGAATACACAGGGCAAGTCCTGCCTGACCAACCTGGTGGCCTTCTGTGACTGAGGGACTACATCAGTGGACAAGGGAACAGCTGTGGATGTCACCTACGTGGACTTCTGTAAGGCCTTGGACACAGGCCTCATAATGTCCTTGTCTCTAAACTGGAAGGAGATGTGTTTGATGGTGGACTGCTCAATGGGTGTGAAATTGGTTGGATGGTTACATCCACAGGGTCGCAGTCAATGTCTGAGAGTCCCAATGGACACGAGTGACAAGTGGTGTCCCTCAGGATGTACTGGGACCAGTGTCATTTAATAGCTTCATTAATTACATAGACAGAGGGACCAGTGTTATTTAATAGCTTCATTAATTACATAGACAGAGGGACTGAGGGCACCCTCGGCAGACTTGCAGATGACACCAGGCTGAGTGCTGTGGTGACACACCCAAAGGATGGGACGCCAGCCAGAGGGACCTGGACAAGCTCAAGAAGTGGGCACATGAGAATCCCACTGAGGCTCACCAAGACCAAATGCAAGGTCCTGCAGCTGGGTCTGGGCAACCCCAGTACCAACACAGGCTGGGGGAGGAGCAGATGGGGAGCAGCCCTGCCCAGAAGGAATTGGGGGTGCTGGTGGATGAGCTGGACATGAGCACTCAGAGCCCAGAATGACAAACATGTCCTGGGCTGCATCACAAGCAGTGAGGGCAGGTGGGCAAGGGAAGGGATTCTGTCCCTCTCTTCTGCTCTGGTGAGACCCCACCTGCAGTGCTGCACCCAGCTCTGGGGCCCCCAACATAAGGGGGACAGGGACCTTCTGGAGAGAGTCCAGAGGAGGCCACAAATAGGCTCAGAGGGCTGGAGCACCTCTGTCTCTGTCTGGAGACAGGCTGAGAGAGCTGGGGTTGCTCAGCCTGGAGAAAAGCAAGCTCTGGGGAGTTTTTAAATTAAAAGAGGGTAGATTTAGATTAGATGAAAAGAAGAAATTTTTTACAAGGAGGCTGGTGGACGCCCCATCCTGGACACGTTCAAGGTCAGATTGGACAGGGCTCTGAGAAACCTGGTCCAGTTGAACATGTCCCTGCCCACAGCAGGGGGGTACAATGAGATGACCTTTAAAAGGTTCCTTTCAACCCAAACCATCCCATGTTTCTATGATACAATGGAAAGCTGTGACTTTTTGGTCCTTCAGGACATGTAGGACCTGCAAGTGTCTTTATCTCTACTCGTGAACTTTGAAGGACACTGTCCAAATCACACAAAGCACCCAGCACCTTTTGAGAACAAAGCACTAAGTTTAGAAGCTCAGGCAGGAACACTTTTTTTTCCCTGCTAAGGTACAGAATAGGGGCTGCATAAGGCAGGGTCTCCCACAGCTCTAATAAGCCAAATATTCAATCACAGAGTGTGAATCTCTCCGAATCTGTCAGAATCTGTCTTAACGGTTAAACTGACCAACTGTTCCTATTGTCAGCTCTAACAAATAGGCAGACAGTGTACTGCTGAAATCTAAACAAAACCTGCAGTCTTTATAAGAGACCTAACAATGGCTCATTGTTTTAAAACGAGGTATGACCTCGTATGACCCTGTCAATCTTGATTGTATAACCAAGCAGAGTAGATTCAAAAGCTGAAAATTCTGAAATACCATCAAGAATAAGTTACTATGAAACCTTTAAAAATAGCTTTTCATTGTTTGATGAAAATCAGTGTCACAATTGAGAGCAAAAACAAGAATCATTGTTAACCAACTCAGACACCACATATAATAAAATCATAATAATTTCTAGTTCCTTCTGAGTATCCAGTTTGCTGGTAGGTTATTTATGATAACACTGCTCAAGGATTATGCTTTCCTTCACCTAGTAATAATAATAATATATATTTTCTCCTCATCTGCAAAATACAATTTGCTCTTGATTGACATCGTAACACAATACAATGCTGAAATGCAATATAGAAAACAGCTTTAAACAACTTTCACGTGCTTCATCTTGAGTAGTTAAGTTCTTTCCAACTATATCAGTATTTATTTGACAAAGGGAAATGCTGAATTTTTTTTTTTTTTTAAATCCACATCTCTCTGCCCAGTTAAGACCCTCACACACAACAAAGTTTAACCTCATTATCAAAAGAAAATGAATAGAATTACCTTTGCCTATAAGGACACCTATTTTGGAATCCAACTTTTCTCCTGGATCACAGTTCCTTGTCACTAGTTTAAGGACAGGAAGAAAGGGTCTAACATCACAAAGTCTCCGTGTTTCATCCTCTAGTTCTTCATGTACAGCAGTCTGATTCACACATGAGAACATGTAAGAGTCAATCTCCATGAGGAGATGAAAGAGTGGATAGGAATGTGCCTGCTTCCATAACAGCTGCAATGAAAACAAAGAAAGAAATGAAAAAAAAAACCACAAACAGAAAACAGGGACATATCTTAAAGCACTGAAGGTAGCATTCACTTCCATTTATGTTCCCAAAAAATATAAAAGAAATATGTTTGCTAACTTGGTTAATTTTTATCACTATATATCATTATATGTTTACTTTGTCTCACTTTTAGTCTCTATCTTGAGTGACTTCCAGGACAGACCTCTGTAGTTAGAGTCAGCATTCCTTTCCTTTGGAAAACAGCTAAATATCAACAGTACCTGGTTATGGCATTTTAAGCTTCCATGTGCCACAAGCATCAAGAAAACCAGACAGCTTCATTCAAGCCCCTTACTGCTGTCACTTAAACATTTGTTTTTAAATTCTTTATCACTTGAAATCACTTATTATATTAGCAGTAGGTTAGTCTGTGTCATAATTCATTCACTCCCTAACTCCTCAGTAATTTTTCCCAATGTCCTCACGTGGCCCTTATCTGACCAAAGGTCAGCAGATTGGTTTTTAGTATCCATGGTCATGGCCTTACGTTCTCCCCTTCCTTTGACCTGGATATTCTCTCACATTTCAAGTGATGCTCCAATTTGTACAAAACCTTTAAGAGCAGGCAGACACAGTTCTTAAAGCAATTATCTCCAGTGTCAGTCCACAGAAGCAGGAGCCCAATCTGTGACTTCTGAACTAAAAATCTAATCAGACACTATCAGAGGAATGCTAGATCAGCAAACAATGGATTACCAATGTGTTAGAAAAAGGTTTAGAGTAGCAATACAGTATTAATATGGAACTATTAGAATAATCTCTGCTGAACTGTAACCATCAGCAAGAAGCCACTTTCCAAACCTTGCCATCTGGCCAAACCCAGTGCTAACCCCCACATACACTCCTTCATCTGTCAATCTGCTAGGCACGAGCCTTCAGTACCTCATTTTTATGCCTGCTAAAATTCATTCCCTGATTTGCCAGAGGGCACGTCAAAATCAGAAACAGCCCTCATTCCAAACAGAAGTTAACTGCCCATTTGGTATTACCTGTTTAATCTGAGATATGGTGGCATCTCGAGGGACGTCCAGATTGATGTAGATTCCAGTGGGCAACAGGAAGTCCACAGATATTGAGCCATCAGCACCAATCTGTGAATCCACTGCCCAGATGTCAAGGCTGTCTGTCACGGCAGGAGGCATCCTGGAATCTCAATAATATCATAACCACATGGCCTTAGGGAAAAAAAAACCCTAAAATTCAGTATACTTAACCTTTTATAATTAGACACACATTTTAAAGTCTTTGGAAAGTTTACATAAACCTGCTTTGTACAGCTCAGCTTACATCTCTGGGGTCTCAAATGCCGGTATTGCAAACACTTAAGCATAGTTTTATTCATTAATGTTATTTAATATTAAAAAAGTATTTGCCTGGCAAAGCATTAATGTTGAGATGTTTATATCATTAAAACTAAGTAATAAGAGAAAAAACTAATTAGAGGTTAGCTGAAACAAAGTTAGAAATTCATTTAAAGGTCTCTCTAAAACTTTATCTGTGTAAAACACAACCAAAGTAAACTTCTTGGATGAAGCATGGCAATATTTCATATGAAAACTCACTATCAGCTTCATTATTTTATTTTTTGCAAATTTCCTGCTAGTTGCTCACAAATGTGGCCAGTGACATACTCAACTTGAGAGTCTGCAGTCATAGCAGGAAAAATTTCTTCAACCCTACTAGAAAGTGCCATTTTCCTGTAAAGGCACTTATCTCAATTCGTTTTCACCCTTAGAGAACCATCTTCCTCTCTGAACTCCACCCACTGTGGGAACATCCCCTGAAGGCCAGGAGGAAACCCTGCCTGTGATCTCCTCCAGCTCACTCCTCTGGCTTCCTGACTGCCTGTCCTCTGTATTTCAGCACATTTTTATTTACTCTTTATGCTACCACCAGTTTTTCTGACTTTCCAAATCTTCTTTTTCGATTGCCACTCTCAAAAGCTGAGTTTTCCCTTCAGCCACGGCTTACTGAATCATGTACCTTCATGCTCATCCAGACAATGCTCTTCAGCTGACAAAGGGACGGGGAGCATTGTAAAACACTACTGTAAAGCACTTGAATAGACAAGCTACCCCTACATCTTTTGAATTCTTGTCGGACAGCATGAGATGTGGAAAATCACCCCCTGTAACAGACTGTGTCAGAACGTGCAACTCCACTTGCAGCTTTCCAAATTTCAGTCAGTCCTTTCCTTCCCTACGATGGATAATAGATGACGGCAGCGGCACAAAAATCAACTTGCCAGTTCAAAGCAGCCTCAGGTATTTGACAAGACACTCCACCCCTCCTCTAACTGCCACGTACATACGTTGAATAACAAGACCCAAATCATAACAACACCTTTCCATTTGGCCTTAGCAAAGCTGTGAGGACCAGCACAAACTGCCAACACGTCTTGTAACCACGCTAATACATGGATCACTTCATATTTTGTTTGTACTAGATAAAAATATAGCATAGTTTTCATTAATGCCAAATAAAACACCTCTAAATTTCAGAAAGCATAAATACATAAGGGAAAACATTTTTCCCGAATAGAAGCAACAAGAAGGGAGCTCCTACCATCATCACTATCAAAGAATAGTTTTACTACCATTATGTCCACATTTTCCTCCAAGAAAGTCCACTACACTGATCAGATTAAATGAAAACATTTGGAGAATTGGAGGTGGGGGTGTGGTAAAAATAACAAATCAGATATGAAAGTATCTTATATGAATTACCACAGTTTAAAAATCCATCCATTCATCATTATATGTGCAAGGTTTAGCATGGTGTGTGAGCTTTAAGCTGTCTAAAGGAAAGAAATAAAATGTTACCCCATCATTACACCCAGCACAGACTACGTTATTGGAATAACACAGCATCGACCCAAAACCCAACTCCAGATGAAAAGTGTAATTCCTCATTACCAATCTGTATGTTTTCAACAAGCTACCATTTTAATGGGATACTATTCGTTTTTCTACATCCAGTTACTTGTACCCATAAAATCCTGGCTGCAATTCTGTTGTAACTGAAATTCGCAGTCAGTCTAAAAAAATACTATTATACATTTTTTCTATTTGGATGCACACATTTTCAGTTATTTTGTGTGGTTGAAAGGGTAAAATAATGAGGTATTTCCATTACAAATCATTACTTGGACAGGTACAGCAGCAAGGAAATCTATTTTATGTAGTTATTTTGTATATAGTTCATTCCTGCTTTAATTCAGCGTATCTTTTCTATTTTCATCCTCTTTCAGATGTTTTCCACAGCTGCAGTTGTTGAAACCACTTTAGTGCATCAACAAGAGTTTAAAATGTTCAAAGAAACAAGACTTAAAAATGCTGCTCCACATCCTGGAGCTCAGACACCACAACACAGATAGTTATAAAGTTCTTGTAAGATACTTGTTTATAATTACAGACTTCCACCACAGACACCAGAATCCCTCAAAATTCCATTTGCATTTTCAATTAAAAAGGGAAGAGAAGCCATCTCGTCAATCTGAGCGTGCTGAGCAGCTATTCTTGCTTTCAGGCACTTACTTAATATTTCCTTCCTCAAGGAAGCGGGTCAGTGTGTTTTGCAGCCAGCACCCTGCTTCTGCCCCAAGAGCTGACATCACAGGGGCCAAGAGAGAACCAGTTTTTATCCTGAGAAACACAAGATTGCCAACCCACGGCAGCTCTGGGATGAGTCACGGCCCCAGCTGGGACATGTGTGGTGGCACTGCTGGCTAACTAACAATATCACATCTAGGAACTGAAACAAAGGCAAAAAGCCACCTGGATTGGGAGCAACAGCTCCAGAGACATTTTAAACAACTTCCAGCTAAAGGAAAAAAACAACAATTCAAATAATAATAAAAAGCTATTTCAGGCTGTTAACCTCATAGCTATTCCTGCCCACTGTCACAGTAACAACAACTTCACACACAAAAGAAGGAAGTAATTAAACCTACACTTAACCTTGGCTCCTCAAGTGTCTAATCAATGACTTTGAATTTCACAGGAGCAAAGCCAAATTGAAAATGCTTTTCTAAGGCACAGGTAGTACTGACAGACAGCATTCAAACCTTCCCATGTAAAGTGTCAATTTTCTCTAACCTTTAACCTGCACATTTCAGATTCATACATACATGTGTGCACCCACACACTTGCTCTCTTAATTAATTGGTATTTTAGTAATAGTTCTGCCAGAGCTGCTTATACTAATGGAAAGAAATGGAACACAGATGAGTAGAACATGTGCAGAACAAGAAAATTTATCACTCATCTTGGTATTTATTCATATAATGTACACAAAGAAGAAGACCTACTACAAGATTTCTCAATTGGTTGTTGCTATTTTGATTTTTAACGGACTTGCCATCTCTAGGTAGACAGAAGAATTTGCTCTGGTGCTCACAGCCTCATTCCAGAAGCCAGGACACCTTATAGCTTTCCCCTCACCTCCCAACAAAAGTGCATCTCAAAATTTAACCAACAAGACCACTGGGAAAGGAAAAAAGGCAAAAACAAACAAAGGAAAAAAAGGGCGACCAGAAGCAGGCTGCTTCTTCATTGATTTCTAAAATAGTTCAAGGATAGATGACAGTCAAAAGTAAGCTACGCATATTTTTATGTGAATTGCAGCCCATTCATGTTTTCCTCCTAACCACAACAGAACCAGAATCATATGTCCTGGGCTATATGGAGCAGGTATAAAACTAGTTTGGAAAAAAAAATGTAGGCAACACTTCCAGCAAGTGTTGGCCACCAGCAGAACCACCAGAACATTGCACAGTACCAGTTAACAAAACCCAGGCAGTCAGAACACCTCCAAGGGCTCCAGACTTATTCTTTAGACTAAAGGATCAGTAGGATTTCAGAAGCTGTGGTTACAAGCTAGGGCTGTGTTCTCTCACTAAACCACCCACCCATTTTCCTGAAGGCACGCGAGACCATCTTGTGCCAGGCTCAAATCCATCGTGACTACCTCAGGACATCGCTGAGAGCCCAGGATCACCCAGCTGCAAAGGCTTCACACTGCTGCAGCAAGAGAAATCAATTTTACCTGTGCTGGGTAGTTAACTTGCACATGTACAGGAATTAAATCCAGAAAGTGCAAGTATCTGACATAAAACAGTGCCAGCCAAGACGATACAAAGGATAAGCATGGGAGAGAGCTTGTCAGGTTATCCTGAAACTAAGAGCTGCCCAAGAACATGCTCAGAGAGAGCCTGTCTGGAACACTGCAAAAAATGAGACATGGAGTAACGACACAATGAACTCTCCTTTGAAAATAATTTATCATATCAGCAAAAGACTTAGACATTAAAAAGTACCAAATCCACTTGAATTGTCATCAACACTCAACATTTATCTGTGTCAGATAAGTTCTTCTAAAACCAACTTTTTGAAGAATGCAGCAGTTATGAAAACTCACGCTGTGTCATTAAATCCTCTACTTGTGAACTCACCACAAATCCCCTATCACTCATCCCTTGAGGTCTGTTTTTCTGTTGTTAAGAGCACATCAACATAAAATCCAGTGCAACATTCAATGTTTTATCTTGCTACAATCCAGAAGAATACTAATAAAACACAAGTCAAAGTAGCTGCGAAGAAGGTGATAATTATAAACACACATATTAACACAGCGTTAGAGCAAAATTTTGATGTCCTGCTGTGTCTCATAGCATTTATTCTCCTGAGCACCAAATCTTTGGAAAAGTCTTTAGAAGAGCTGTCTTCCATCTGAAATGATGTCAGCCACCCCTGAAACGTGGTCAGAGTTCTCTCAGGGTGAAATCAGTATGCTATCACCCCAAACAGATGGCAAAAACTTGGAGGGGAGGATCATTTATATATTAAAAAGTAATTTTCCTTAAGAAAAAAGTTTCTTTTACACCACCTCTTCTAAACACAGGTGTATTTTAAGGGCACATAAATATCTACAGCTCTTCAAGTTAAATATAAAGTTGGATTTACTCTTCTTTTCACTAAACCCAAGAATATTTACATAAAGGACAAATATCAGAAGCTAATTTGTTTTGGATATGCAAAAACTAAGGGCACTCTGCTTATCCAGATTTTTGCTTTATGTAATAAGTTGTTACAACTGTTGAGCACCACATCCAAGACAAACATCACTGTGATCAATACGGCTCTTTATCTACTGCTTGCTCTGTCATGTGGCAGTCAAGGGGCTAAAAAAAAAAAGCAGCAGTGAAAAGGGCCACCCCGTCCAGACACACAAGAACAGTGTTTAAACAGTATCTTACTGTCCAGAACAGACGAGATGACAATCTGACCACAGCCATCTTCTAGGAAACAGCAGCAGCATATCACGTAGTCTAAGTAGGAGAAACACTAAGCACTTACACAATACGATCATTGTAATCGTTTTTCTAACTACGTAAACATCTAGTACTATAAAAAGATGAGCAAGCTATAAATGAAATATCTGAGAACAAACAAGGGAAAAGAACCTAGTAGAAAGATGGAAAAGGAGTCTGAATATGCAGGAAGACTTATGGCCTATGAAACATAGAAGGCCTTTAGAAAAAAAGCTTTTTAAAAATTTGAAAAAGTCTGATTTCTTCTGAAGACAATAAGACAAATATATGCATCAGATCAGTGCCAGTTCACAGCTCTGTAGAGCTACATCCTCTTCGGTTTGGTACTCTGTACCAAATTCCCGGGAGCTGTTCCACAGCCCAAAGCAGTGTCCCAGAGCTGCCCGGGACTGCCACAGGCTGTGACAGGGGCACTTTGGGCACCAGCTCGACCCTCTCCCCTCATCAGTCCTGCTCCATCCCCTAATCAGTCCCATTCTATCCCCTCATCGCTCCCGTTCCCTCTCCTCATCACCAGTCCCGTCCCCTCATCCATCGCGGCTCCTGTCCCATCCCCTCATCCATCGCTGCTCCCGTCCCGTCCCCTCATCAGTCCCGTCCCCTCATCCATCGCGGCTCCTGTCCCATCCCCTCATCCATCGCCGCTCCCGTCCCGTCCCCTCATCCATCGCCGCTCCCGTTCCGTCCCCTCATCCATCGCCGCTCCCGTCTCTTGCATTTATTCTGTGGGGGCTTTTCTTTTGCTGTGTAAGCTATGTAAACAATAGATGAGCTTTTTGTGAATGGCATTTATATCTGGTATCTTTTGACTTTGTGTACATTATATTAAGAAGAAACATTTCTGAGTGTTTGAGATTTTAACTAATCACTCTAAGAGAAGTGTAAGCACTGTTCAGTTGCTTTGTGAAACTAAAGTGTGTAAATAGTATTGTAAATTTAATAAATAATTCATTCCTTGCTCTGACTCTTGCCTCGCTGCATCTCTAAACCCCTGCTTAGAAGCCCACACCCGTCCCATCCCCTCATCCACTGCCGCTCCCGTCCCGTCCCCTCCTCCATCGCCGCTCCCGTCCCGCCCCCTCATCCATCGCCGCTCCCGTCCCGCCCCCTCATCCATCGCCGCTCCCGTCCCGCCCCCTCATCCATCGCCGCTCCCGTCCCGCCCCCTCATCCATCGCCGCTCCCGTTTCACCCCACAGCCAGAGCAGCGCTGCTCAGCTCTTCCCCTTCCTGGCTGTGCCCTCCCATTCCGCCGCAGCCACACAATGGGAAAACACGGGGAACAAACATCCGCGGCTCTCCAGGGCCCCGGGAGCGGCCTCGCCCTGAGGGCGGCCCGCGCCGCGTGTGGAGGAGGCTGCGGTGAGAACGCGGCCCTCAGCCGCCGGCAGCAGGCACAGGGTGACTTGGGGTTAACGAGGTTTGGTTTAAAGGTTTAACGCGACAGGAGCAAGCACCACCTATTCCAAGCAGTGCGTGTGCTACCAAGGACTGTATTTGCTGTTCGCCCCTCGCAGGTCACACAGGACCAATAGTGACCCTCTTCAAACCAGCACCCAATGCACTGACAACTCAAATGTAGCCTCTGAGCGACGGGAATTCTTATTTAGCCCTAAAGAGTGAACCCACTTAAGGTTCTGACCTTCTACAGGTGAATTTCCATCCAAACTGCTTCCAAATCTAGAAGTGAAATACAAACAACTTGATGATAAATACAAACGCCTAAATCAACAAAGCTGAGATCTTTCCACTCCATGAATGTCACGGGTGTCTATCTATAATAGCAAAGATTTTAAGAATTCAAGACATCTACAAAGTAGCCTGGAAAGTTATTTTTAAAGGTCATGTGGTACTATAAATATTTCCCAGTTTAGTTCAACTGCCACATGAGCTGGCCCTATGGAATGGAAAATTAAATGTCCGTTTAGTCAGGGTTCCTCCCGAAATCAGAATAAAAATATCACCATTTAGTTTTCTAAAAATATCTATGTATAGAAAACATGAAAGGCCCTTTTCAAAGGCCTCATTCCCTCACAATGCTCACACTGGTACCAAGAGTGGTCTCTCAGCCACAAAGTCTAGATTCTCTCATTCTCCTCCTGAAATACAGCTAATTTTCCACAAACAAAGAATTTCATTAGGGTTTTTTATCCCACATCCCTGATTATTTTGCCTGTTCATCTCCTGTAGCTTTATTCCTCTGATGTACCCATAGCATTATGTACCAGGTTTTAAAAACTGAAGTCAGGATTTTAAACCCACAACGAACGCAGTTTCTACTCAGATATTAATGCCTCTAAATAAAAGTGGCCCAGTTTTCAAGAAATGCTGAGCACCTGAATTTGCAATTGACTTGCAGATGCAGACATCTTAACTGCTTTCAAATTAAAATTTAATTTAAAGTAACTTCATTTGAACAGATGGTTATGTTAGATTACCTCTAGTCAACCCTTTATATGAAAACTATTTGACAATTCAATGGAAGTATAGTTTTAAAACTAGCTGTGAATGAGACTGTCTTCAGAATTTTTTTTCCTGGAAAACAATTCTACATGTACAGAACAACACTACTAAAATGATATTCCAGACTCAGACGACTTATAGACTTGGCTTGAACAATGAGGATAGAAGGAAAATCTCACTTCCTGTTACTTTATACTCAGGCAAATACACATATTTGCTGCTCCCTCCAAGGAATATTCATGATGGACTGAACAAGTGAATAAAATCTAAGTCCCAGGCTTCTGACAGACTTCCGACAAGTTACAGGCAGCACGTAATTCATAATGAACACGAAACAGTAACATACCAGCTTCTCACAGCTAATTCACAGCCATCCTCTGCTCTACCTTGAAATCCCTGCATAGATACATTAAAATATAAATAGTTTCAGGCCATTCTTTTGAATTGCACAAGTAAAATGAGTTGCAGGGAGATGAAAAACTCCTTTCACATTTCAATATTACTGTGTGAAATTGCCTTTAGAAGCATCCAGTCACTGGCTCACACTGAAGCTGGGGACACTATGAGGAAACGTTCCCTTTCAGCTTGCTGGAGTGCAGCTCTGCACGGCTGAGAAGGGAGGGAATATAAAGGAATGGAAGAAACCAGCAGATTAGAAAAGCACTGTCATATGAGTAACAGTTCATTTGACGCCTTGACCAACAGAGACAGGGAGATGAGAAGGAGAAAAGCTCAAAGGAAAAAAAGCCCAGGCCAGTTATTCAGTATTCTGTATCAACTGGGCTGTGAGAAAACATCTGGTAGAATCACCTTTAGAAGCATTTCTAAACAGCTCTCTTAGATATTTTGGAAAATTTACAATTGCAGCAGGCAGAGTGGGCCCTGATGTGAGGGGCGATGCATTTGTATAGCACGCTCCAGGACAGAAAGGTGAGACTAAAGATTTGGGAAAGGATTACAGCTGCTGAGTCCACAAGCCAGGTAACTCCCTTTCGACACTGCACAGCACTGCAGATGCTTGATGTACTAGAGGGAGGCCAGCATGAAGTGTTAGGGTATGCTGAGTTCCAAGAACAGACTAAACATGGGGTATTTTAAACAAACAAACAAACCCAAGCTTAACAAAAAAGGTGAATGGAGGGGGCACGCGGGAAGGAGGAGGACTGGACAGTCAGATTGAATGGGAAAGGAGGAGAAAGAGCTGAACCAGAATAAAGACATCATTTGAACACAGGCGAGTCAGGCTGTTTCCAAAAAGCTGCAGCACTGCTTGTGCCAGCACAGTGAGGCTGCAGAGAGAAGCAGGAGCAGTGCTAGAGTGGCAGCTCCTCGCAGCCTCAGGGCTGGCTGCCCACTTCACAGCTCTTCAGATCATTTAAAAACGTAGGCAAAACTACAGCCTAAAGGCCTGGCTTTCTAACAGCCCAAGCTATTATTAGAACTACTATGCAATGTCTCTGTCAAGAATGTGAAAAGATGCATTAATAATCTGTGCTTTTATTGATTTATTGTACTAAGTAAACTGTAGGGGCCCTGTCCTCCCATTGCTGAACATGAATTGTACCAGACTTCTTAAAAGTCTGACAACAAAACTAGGAAATAATAAACCAGGATTAGTTCTGCTCTCTGGTATTTCCTTGCCTGTTCTACCACTCAAAATAATTTTTTATTCCACTGTAAACACAAAGGAAACATTCCACTTACAAGATATTTAAATATATAGTTAATATTTCCTCTCCTTTGGAATTGTACAAATGGACCTAGACCATCGAATCTCACCAGCGGCCAACTGTTTCCTTTAGCTATTAAGATGCTACATCTCAATGACATTCTATGACAAAAAAAAAGTTAAAGACAGAAACTGAGGTTTTCCTATAAGTAGGTACCTCTTCACACAGGGACTAAAAGATTCACCTTTTAATTATTTCTGGTATTTTGATCCAAACCTCTAAGAAAGAGGATTATTCTCCAGCAGACAGACTGCATGCATCTACAGTGAAAGGTGAACCAGTGAAATAATTAAAACCATTTGACTATTAATGAGGAGTGAAATTTTCACCTACGAGGAGGGCACGCACCAAATCACAGAGCTATCACATGAGCAGACTGTACTTAAGTCTCAGACAGAGATGCCATGGATCCTACAAGCTAGAAAGATGTCCCTTAATGGAAAAAAATATTAATTTTACATGCTTCATCAGGCCAGGCATTCTTCCTGATGGAGTGTGTTTCTTACATAATCTGGTCTGGATTTTTGCAGTTGTTTTTCTTCCAACACCAGCTTCAATGCCCCCATCACACATTCAGAAGTGGCTGTTCACAGCCATTTGTTATATGGACAGGACTGTCCAAGGACTGACCAAGCACTGAAGGAAATCCAACAATTCAACTCTAATGCAAATATTTAGATGTATTTTTGCACCTTTTTCATGAAACTTACTTATAGAGACAAGCTGAAATACAATGTCATATGGTAGAAAAACACAGTTCTAAAAATCCCACACAACCGACACTTTTGGCATGAAGTGAAAGGTAATAAAGCCAAAAGTAGCCCTGGCCATTCATCATAAGGACCAAAAATATTTAAGATTATGTAGGAATTACAGACTATTTAGGCTAAAAGGGACCTCTGGGAGTCAGCTGGTCCCAGGATTAGCTCCAACACTGAAGTTAAAGCATGTTGCTTACGAGTGGGCACACATAATTTAGCAAGTCTCCGTGGATGGAGGCTCCACAGTGTCCCAGAAATGCAGCTACCCTTGGAGCCTTCGGCCTCCCTTCAGCAGTCAGTCTTTAGCTGGCTGCTCCTGGGGTTACTTTTCCCCAGCTGTGAGACTCAGCATCTGCTTCTAAGACTTCATGAGAACTCCACCTGGCTTTTTAACTGTGACTAGAGATGCTACTCAGACTCTATTTTAATGCTCTTAGTACTTTAATTAAAAAACTCCAGTTGCAAAATACCTTGTGATGATTGAAATGCACACAGGTACACACAAATGTCCAACTAAAAACAAACACAAAAAGGGTTCCAAAACATTTCCCCCAAAAAGGGAAAATCAGAATCAAGTTTAAGTTGTAACAATGGAATTCTCTGAGTCTCTTAAAAAAAAAAAACCAAAAAACAGGGAGGGGGAGGGGAGAGGAGGGAAGAAACACAAGTTTACTGACTACTGAGCAGCTGAGCAAGTTTTGTGTCTGACCTAAGCCTAAATGAAATTATTTAAAATGACTAAAGCTGTCTCCAGTGGACATTCTTCATTTTATTTGTTTGGGTAGCTCAGCTGCAACTCTGTTGTTTATCTGTTTTGGAAATTTGATCACCAGAGTCAAGAATTGACTTGTCAAACTAAGTGTGCAGGCAGCAAATAGGTTGGTTTGTTTGTTCCCATTGGGATGTTGTGAACAGGTGCCTGTATTTCCACCGTGTAATCTAATAAGGCAGTAAAAGACAAATAACTCCACCTAACAGAGCTCCTGAAAGCTTCAGGGGTCAGAACTCAGAATCAGGTGCCACAAGAATGTTGCACGTGAGTATTTACCAGTCACTTGACATATGGCCTAGACCAGGAACTGATGCAAAATTAAATATGCTGACTAAATTGTAGCATTTCTTTCAAGCACTTAGAGAAAGGGAACTAACGCACATCAACTTCTTTAAGTCCACATTTAATTGAAAATGTTACAGTTTTTTTTTTTTTAAGGCAGGAAATCAATCAATCTAAACATGTTATTCTGCCAGTTAAAAACACTTTGTTAAAAACACCAAGTATGAAAAGCTTTTCTTGTCTGATTGGGTTCCACAGACATTTTTCTACCCAAATTATGACTCCCTGTACACAGCCATGTTTAAAGAAGAAGCTAAGAGGAGTCATTTCCTCTTGGTAATAAAGCAGTATGCCAAAATATACTTCTTGTAAACTGAAACCACTTCTCACTCCTTTCAGTTCTAATGGCCAGATCTTTTTCATTCCCAACCAGGCATTCAAGAGTATTTCCAATGACTCCTGCAGAAGCACAGACACACCATCACACAGCATGAGTAAAATGCATCAGACATAGGCAGTTTTTTCCCCGTTTCTACGGAGAATATGTTTAAGCATCTGACAATCCGATGCGAAGTGGTAGAAAAATTATTACATTTCTCATCTCAAGCACATGAAGTATACAGAAATTAAGAATTACACTATGTCAGTATATAAATGTTTATTTATCTCATAGCAAAAAGTGCAATCCACAGTTCCCTGCATTAGGTAGAAAGGCTTCTTTTATCAGAAATGAGACACACGTGTCAGTCCAGAATTCACAAAAGCTAGAACTGAACTACCAACAGTGAAGAAAAGATGTATCTGAGATTCAGAAATTGAAAACCTAAGCAAGTTTGATGAATGATGGAACTACAATACAGTACAAATAATAGTGACAACAAAAATATTAAAGTCACTCAAAAGAGCCATGATTGGAGAGTTACAGATAAAAAAAAACAACAATGTATTTTCAAATTCCCTGGAAAATGCAAGCAGTGCTTTAATTTCTGCCAGCAAATAGGGGCTTGTATGTAATCACATCTATACCAGACAACTCCCTGCTCAAAACCACAGCCAGCATACACAGCAGCCAAGAGAAAAATCTGAAAACCATCTCAGTTTCACAAGATACAACTGCTTCCAAGAGGGAAGAAGGTTCAGTAAGAAGCCATTCCCAGCTGATCAACTGAAATGAGTATAGAGTCACCCATTTATTTTTTTAATATAACAAAGTGAAATACAATAAAAGCCTAATAACCATGCTGACTTTACAAGCAAAAGATAATAGAAAACAACCCAAAAAATCCCCAGCCCTGTAATACTTACTCCAATGAACCTTTCCTGTTTCAGTCTGACTGTGTAGTGAAGATACTTTTATTAAACATTTTCTTCCTATTACTCTTGTTTTTTCAGAAGATTCCACGAGACGACCTCGATGTGATCTAAAAAAGGCAAAACACAACATAATGTAACTGACCAAATGAGAAAATCAGCAATTTGTACTTGGTTTAAAAGCCACACTAACTTTCTGGGCAGAAATACCTAATTACTCACACTATTTTTCACTGTCTTCAAATACTACAGCACCACATTCACATTACACAATCTAACAATTAAATGCATGTCAAAGCCACAAACACTCTGCTACCAGAAAGGAAAAAAAGAAAGTAATAATTAGAATATGCCATTTATTCTAATATGCATTATGAGCATGAATTAGTCAAAAACATTCTTAGCTGCTACAAATATTTTCAAATTTTTGTACACTCAATTTGAATCTGACAAGCAGATGTCCATTGCGGTTAAAGACAAAAAAGGGAGACAGAGATGCCTTCATTATCTTAAGCACATTTTTTCTTTTTCCTCTGGGCTGTAAGCTCGTTTTGGTAGAGGTTTTTTGTTTGTTTGGGGGGGTTTTGGTGGTTTTGAGGTTTTGAAAGAGTGTAATATCATCTGTAGCTCTCCTGTGGAGAATCTGAGTTGATGACACAAGTGATCCTGTCTCTCTGTTCGCAGTTCAACGTGTGCAAGGTTCAGCAGGTGTCTGACCAACAAACTCCCTGCCGATGTACAGGGCCGAACATCTCCACAGAGCCAAGACATCATCCCACCTAGCTACCCTGCAAATCCAGCTCTCAACAAAGAGAAGTAAACAGCAGCTACCTCGATCCCCCCAGCACAAAGCAGTGCTATCAGTTTGCACTGATGTTATCTGCAGCTTTGTAGGCCAAGCCACAAAGCACAAGACACGTAACTACACTGCACTTCCCATAAACAATTATTTTTCTAAACCACACCAAGCAGGGCCCACTGTGCTTGTAAGAACTCAACAGAGTACAGTGACCAGGAGGGAGAGAGGGCTGACATTGCCCCTGTCCCACACAGGGCAGAATTTCTCCAGGAACTGGCATGTAGAGCCCCCTGAAGCAACTCAAGTGGCTTTGAGGGATAAATACTTGCTGCCCCACATGCTTAGTCTGAAAAAATGTTAAGTTACTGCTCCATGCACAACCTTTTGAAAACAACCTTATGGTGCATACAGGTGTTTTCCCAAAATGGGTTTTCACCTGGTGTGCAGTAAGCCAATCCACACACATTGAGTTATTTATTTACAGAGGCATGAGCTAGTCCAGAAACTTCTCATAATTAATGTCTAGGAGCCTACAGCAGGAAATACACACACACGAAAAAACAGACTAGAGAAAAATGAAGACAGTATTATGTGATTTGGAAATTGCAAGGAGGAAGCAACAGTGTGAGTCTCACAGAACCAAGGCTGAACTACCAGCCTGGAATTCATGTTTTACAGCCATGTCAATATTTGTGCTTGTGGAATCAGAAAAATCCGAATCAAAAGCTACTGGCCAGCAGGCAGGATCTTAGGAGGGAGTGTGAAATGCATCCTACTGTAGCTAACAGGCATGACAACAGAACTTCCACCCAAGGAAGAAATCTTGCATGACCTGTGGCCCCTCAAACAAGGGGCACAGTGTGCGACTGAACCATACTCCGTGGCAGGAGCAGGATACTATTTGACTAAAAGCTGGATATCCCGAACTTCCAGAGGTCAATGGCTAACTAGACACATGATGACAAATCAGATGGTGGGAGCTCAGAAATTATCCAGGGTCTAAGAACTGTACAGCTTAAACAAACCAGTGCATTGTGAATAGCTCCTGTCACAGCTCCTGTGTTCACTCCAGTTTCTCACTTCCCTACAGCTCCCTGTCCTGTTTCCCCTCTTTTCTCACAGCACTCTGTATCTCTGCAGCTCAGACACCACATTGACCACAGGCCTCCTGCTGGTCCTCTACAACCGGCTGTAGGGGATCAGCCAGCCTCGAGACCTTAACCCATTCCTGAAGTGCACAGACAAACCACCCACTACTATATTCCAACGTGAGAAACAAACCCTTCATTAGAGGATGAGGGTGTGCAGCTGTATTTTTCTCACCAACCAACCAACCTTTCCCATTTTTCAGAGAAGCAGAGCAGGGGTTAAGAGAGGTGGTATCAATGGGCACACATCACACCATGGGCAGCCAGGACACTTTCCACCTTCCCACCACGAGTGGAGAATTTCCAAAGGCTGGTGACTCTATCACCCATCAGACAGGGTACAAACTCTGCTGGCCTTTTACCAACCACGAACAGCCGGTGAGGACTCCAACTACGTAAGAAACATGCCAGCATCATCTTTGGGAACTGCATAAAGATCAGAGAGACTTGAAGGAACTGCCTCACAAACTGGACTCTCTAATGAGGACATCTCTTTTCCCCACTGCATCTCTCTGGGGAACATGGGAAAAATAGAACTGGCAGCTGGACATGACAAACAGCCTCTTTTCTGGGGCTCAGCCAAAAACACACCACCAAACCACCTGGGGCCCACACCCATATGACTTCTTCTGACAGTAGCCACCAGGGACACAACAGAAATCCTTTTCCATTCCAGCCTGCAACTTCTGCATGAGAAATTGCATTTGGCAAAATAATAATTTTCATGAATCCTTTAATTACACCCTCATTACATAGATACTGATTTTATGTAAATCGTAACTTATTTTTTCTTAAACATTAACAATCTTACAAGGCAATTCAGCAATCATAAAATTGTGTGGTGGCAATCAAAATGCCTGTAACGATACAGTAAAACTTTTTACAGTTCTCCACCTACAATTCCTATGTCCACAGAAACACTTATGAATGTATGACCAAAAAAAATTATATCACAAGGAAAGTAAGGGGGAAGAGCTACAAGAAACTTTTGCCCAAAACTCCTGTGTGGCATCTAATGTTCAAGAGAAACAATTACAAGCCAAGGAAACAGGCCGCTCACAAAGACAGAGAAAGGAAAAATGGAAGAAACAAAAAAATCATTCATAAGCAATGTCAGATGCTACACAGAAATTACTGGGCTAATCGTGGCCCTATTGTCTTCTGCTCTGTCTAGGCCCATCAGACAGGCTGCTCTGTCCATTCTTCCAGAGTACACCAAAAATCCGTTTATTGGAGAAGATGCTCCAGGTTTACTTCAGGATAAGGACCTCTGAGTGGGTTGAATGACATGATACAGCAGTTTCTTGGGTATCTTCTCTGTAATTAAACCTCTTACTCTGGAAGAAAGCACCGAGGAAGGCATCAGGAGAGCACTAGCAGATGTTTAGGACAGCAATACACACAGAAGCACACAGCTGGGGTATTTTAAAGCTTTTGGTTCACAGCTTTGGTCACCTCAAAGTTGTCTTGAGCATTTCATGCTTTCAACAGTCCTGAAGATTGGACAAGTGAATATCACACTAAATTAGCTGCTGTAGCAATGAAGAAACTCACCATTTCACCAAGACATAGACAAAAACAAACAAACAAAAAACAAACCAGGAAGCATCAGTAAATACACCAAATACCTTCAGCTTAAAAAATACTGAAACATATAAAGCAACTCAGTCTTCCTCAGTCTTAAGTTCCAACAACAACAGACATAAAATTCTCCAAGAACATTCACTGTCAGTAATTGAGCCATTACAACCCAAGCCCAGGAATTAAAATAGCGAACAAAAGAAAAACTCGCAGCAGTGCACATCTGCCTAAATGACAGCAACTTCCAGCTTCTACACGCTGCATACCTGAGTGCACGGGCTGAAAACGCAGGTTAAAGCCTAGATCTCAAAGAAGTATTTCTTATCTATTACCTGGTGTTGCGTGCAAGCTGATCCAGACAGCAGAGCTCTACATAAGCACCCTCCTAACACTGCAGTGCCCAGAGTCTCTTCCACAGCACAGACCAGTCTGGACCTTTTAAAGGTGGCACTTACTGCTGCAGTAATACCAAGAGACAAAATACCTTACTGACAATGGACAGCACACTGTTACACACAGGACAGCTTTCTTCTTTGTGCTCTACTTCCCCAGGTCTTGGTGCTTGGTCAGAAACCAATAATATCCTTTAAAAAGCCTCAGACTTCTCTGAAATGTGAAACCCACCTATCTTGTACAAAATCTTTTAACCAAAACTGAACAGGCATACAGCTACAAGTTCTCATTGCACAAGAACAGCCACAGAAAAAGACAAAAAAGGCAGAGACAGAAATTGCAGAACACCAAATGAGTTCAAAACAGACATCTGTGTCAGAACTGTAAGTTAGTTTACAGCCTTTCTTATTCCTGAAGATGGGCAAAACAGAGACCACTTAGCATTTTCTTGAGTGACTAAAAATACAGGTCAATATTATTCTTTAATTTAAACAGATAACAGTTAAAAACATGATTTAAAGCTAAATTCAGTTATATCATCATCAGGAAGAACTTGATACCATAATTACATTTATCCAGCGGGTGACTGAGGGCAGGAGCCCTGCATCCCACCACAATGAATCACGCTGTAAGGAAGCCTTGTTCACTCTTCCCGGACAGCTGCCTCACTAAGCCCTGGCCCACCTCTGTGAAATCCCCTTCAGTGCCCAACAGGCTCGGTTAAAACAAATTTATACTCACACAAGCACAGACTAATAGGCTTTACAGTGAATCATTTTTTACTCGATTACACATGTTGCTGAGCGCCTTTCAGGAACTGCAAGGCAATATCAAAAAGACTTGCAGGTTTTCACCAACTCTTTATTTTGAACATAGCGATTTTTTAACTGGGTGTGAGTTACAGACACTTGAATTTATCTGGGAGGGGGGTAGGGTGTGTCCCTCTTTCACAGTGATGTATCCTGCCTGATGGTGCTCAAGGTCAAGTAACCAGTAACCCTCCTACTAACTGTATGTCAGAACTCAGTCTGATTGGAGTTGTGAGGCAAATAACGATCTTTTGTCCTTCCAATAAAGTCAAACTTCAGAGACTGTGGACACTTACTGCCACTGGAAAATGAAGGATTTTCCATTAAAAGAGCAAGGAACAGATAGTTCCAGATGGGAAGGAATCACCAGCACTATTTAGGATCAGCAAACAGAAACCCAAACAGGAATAAATTATTTTTATTTCCCCAGAACGATTCAAGTGGGTTTTTTTTTTCCTGCTCCGTCACCTTCAAAAGAAATGCCTCTGGGCAAAGCAGAAGGGGAACACACCACTGTTAACGAAGCTTAACAAAAAAAGGCTCGTGGAGAGCAAATTTTCCTCTCACACTGTCAGGCAGCCAGCCAACCTCTGATCTGAGGGCAGTGTGCTGAGAGAGAGACTGGCAAAGCCTCTGCTATGGGAGACCCTGCAAATGCCCTCAGCACTGGAGGGCTGGCTGCCAGTGCCCATCACTTCCAATGACAAGTGCAGAGTAAGAAAACATCCCAGGAGAGGTTCTGGGCTGGAGGATGTACTCTGTCTGGTACTCTACGCTTCAAAAAGCACAAAGTTCAAGGCTGCATGTGACCTCTTTACAAAAACAGCAGTGTTTTTATGATTTCAGATGACTCACAAACAAGTGCTTGGATTTGCTTTATATTGCTTCACAAACACGGAGTCAAGTGAGCAACGCTTTCCAGCTCATTTCCAGTTCCGACCCAACACAAGGGCACAAGTGATCACCCAGCCGGCTCAGCAGCTCCAAAGCTGGTGACAAAGAACTGAATAGTTTAGACTGAACAGACTCATCCATGTGAAGATGGAACTCCTCCCAGGGCCCGCAGACCACTTTCACCTCCACGCAGTGTTGCAGCTTTTCTAACTCTGGTTCACAACGTGTGGCTTACAGAAGTGAAGAACTGGAAGCCGTGGTCACAGAGCAGGGCTCCTCTTCCAAGAAATCCTCACCTACACGTGCATGTGCACACACACACAGAGCGTGAGGCCCAAAGGCTTGAGCTGAGCTAGCCTAACCACTTAGAAGTTTAGGCAGGCGCAGACAAGACCAGCACTCTGCACAAGCCCTTGTGACACCAGAGAGATGTTTGCAGGACTCAATGAACCCCCAAGCAGCCCGCCTGCACCCCCTGCACACCCTCAGCAGCCCTGCCATCCGAGTTCAGCTCTCTGAATCCTAAAACAGGCTGCAAGCAATAATAAAATATTTGATTCCGCATGGATTTTCATTACATCTAAAGCAGTCTGTGAGGACAGAAGTCTCTGGGGCAGGGCCATTAATTGCCAGCAGCACAGCAATTCCTGTACCTGTTTCTTTGGTCTTCTATCACAACACAATTACATCCCATACTTTTGTTTTGTAACCTGCTACTGAATCTAGAGTTAATTACTGGGCAGAACACGTGGACTTGCTGTCGAACAAAACTACCCCCACACCATCATTTTTAATAAAGAAATCTTATATTCATTTAAGGAGCCATTTTGAGTCATTCTAAAGTTTATGAAGACCTTCTTCATGATTTCTCTCTGATTGCCTTAAACTCTGAAAGGCTCAAGGTGCATAAGCACTGATGAAGCATTTCCTCCTAATTCAGGAACACCTGAACATGGCCCTTACTGCTGATTCATTTTCTACTCACTAGACATAAAAACACTGAAAAACCCCTACTGGTTCCACCCAAAAGTTACTAAATGAATAAATATTTACCTGCACTTTAAACAGAGAAATAAAGCAGTGAGTCTTCATCCTGCTTCTGTGAAGATCCCATCACAATTACTGAGTTACTTGAAATGTTATTAGTAGGTCTACTTGTGATTTCTGTTTCTTGTGATCTGCATAGTCTATTTTCTTCACTACTTTCATGTCCTGATCTTTCACTTCCCAATTACATTCTGTGAAATGCCTAATATGGTGAAATGATGCAAATTTACCTCTACTTAGTTCCCAAATTCTGCTTTTTGTTGTGCTCATATTTGAATTTATATAAATGAGAACACAGAGTTAAAAAGCAAGATCGAACAATTTTTCAGTAATTAATTATTATGAGCCATTTTTACTGCCCATCTGCTTCAGGTATCACTTGAAAGACTTCATTCTTTATGATTAAATTAAACTCCCAAACGTGGATTGCAAGAAACTATGAACCAACACAGCAGTATCTACCTGAGTGTATTTTAAAGACATGGTGCTGCAGTCCAGCTTGCTGTTTGATTTCAAATATTACCACATAATAAATAATAACAGCTTTCCATCACTAATAACATGTATACAGTAAATACTATCTGAAACTAGAAGTAATCCCTAAGAATAGTTCCTGTGCTGAAGAAGGAAAAATACAAGCATCTAATAAATGCAGTTTACCTCCAGCTTATATCCAAAACTCAAAAGCAAATATATTAAGCTCTTTTAGACAATAAAGGTGTGCATTTTAATCTGCTCTTGCTCCCCACTCCCTCCTCTTTCAGGTAGTGAGACCTTATAGAAAAAATATTTAAAATATGAAGCATAATTTCAGCATGACAATTTATGACACTACGTAATTTAAGAAACCCAAATTTGCACTAACCCCAGGCTAGAAGCAAGGGAGTGCTTGGTTTCAAAAACAAAAACAAAAAACAAACATGCAAAACCCCAAAGAAAGACAAAACCTCAAACCCACTAAAACCAAAACCACACCACAAAAAAACCCGAACACCAAAGACAATTCTCCTCTCATCAAACCAACAGTTCAAATCTGAATTTGGATCCAAAAGTCAGATTTGAATAGCATTCACATATTTTACACGGCCTTTAGACATGGCACCTAAAATTACAGAATACTTGATGTAAAAACAAACGGACCAACCCAAAGCCTTCTACTTCCCTCAGCTGCAGTGCTCAGCACAGTAATGCAGACTACATGGCATTTTCTGGCTTCCCTCATTAACAAAAAGGTTTCAGTCCTTTCACCAGCCACCTGTTCTACAGGCGTATTTCTGAGAGAAGTAAAAGTGTTTTGTGGTGTCAGGAGCACTTCAGTGAGAAATCTTCCACATTCTGAGGAGGAGCTGGGCCTGAGCAGCGCTGGAGCTGGGCCTTGCCCAAGAACCCTTTCAGAGCACTTCAGTGAGAAATCTTCCACGTTCTGAGAAGGAGCTGAGCCTGAGCAGTGCTGGAGCTGGGCCTTGCCCAGGAACCCTTTCAGAGCACTTCAGGAACCCTTCTTCCACGTTCCGCGATGCAG
>VWPU01003751.1:71548-82470 GCA_013398955.1 Callaeas wilsoni
GAACCCTTTCAGAGCGCTGCCCGGTGCCTTGGCCTCAGAGAGTGCCACACAAAGAGCAGCAATGCTGCGACCCTGTGACAGCAGCACTGGCAGAGCACAGAAACGCTCGGGGAATGAAGTTCAAGAAGTTCCTCACAAGGAGAGCAGCCTGCTCGGCAGCGCTCTGGCACAGGGAGTGACTTCCTACCCTTAGTACTGGAGGTGCCGCAGCGAACAGCAATGCTCTGACCAGAGCAAGGTAACTCTGTACTCCATGGGATCCAAGTGCAAAGCAGTTTCTCACACTGAGATGAACCATGAAGAGCAACATGCAAAGAATAAAATACAGCCCTCCTAAGTTTGTGTAACATCTCAAAACCACGGGACTAAAGAACAACCTGACAAAGGCTGCACTGAAAACAACACATTCTCTGACATTTTCAGATGCAAGGTGTGGAAGGACAGAGGAGAAGCAGCAGACACGTTATAGACAATGTATTCATCCTCCTGCTAGCACTAAATTGTGACACCAGTAGCTACACCACTTTCTGGCAATAGGCATCTAAACCCACCCTCTCCCTGATAAATGAACACGAGCTCCTTCTTTTCCCAGAGCCGATCCCTGGAGACTCTCTTTTGACAATTTCCCTGCATTCTGCACCCCAGCCTGTTGCTTCACCTCCAATTTGCAGGAGTAGTAGGATACAATGGATGTAAACCTGGGCACATGGAAGAACTGCTGCAGCAGCAGCATCTGTATTTAAGAAAGTAATTATTAAAATATGACAAAATCAGACACCAAAGAAGTGACTCTTGCAACTGAAAGCAAAGGCTTTTCAGTTTTCACACGAACAATGATGGCTTGACCAAGATAGAAATTTATCAACACCATACTTGACAGCAGAAGAGTGATTTTCCAAGGAAAAGCTCAAAAAATATTTCCCTAAAGTCCTTTCAAATTTTCTCCCAAGATAAGTGAGAAAGAAAACAAAGCCCCTCTAAAATCCTATTTTACTTCTCACCAGTACATTGCAAGAAAAAAAGTACATCACAGAACAACAGAAAATTTAACAACAAACTATTTCATTTGCCACCACACCCCAATAAATCTTTCTTCAGGTTAACTGGGTCTGTCAATCACCAAAATGTAGATGCTTGAGCCAAAGGTTTCAGGAATGCTGCCATTTCTGAAGAACCCTTCTTGTATAAGGGGCCTGGTTTTCAAGAAAATTGTCATTGCATAGGTAGAAACCCTTTATTACTGCACAAATAGAGCTAACAACCACCCAAGGAGTAGCATGCTGCTTTCCTGGCCAACAAGTCCCAGTTAAATCAACAAAGAAGAAGCAACTTAGGGCATCACGAGAGTGGAAAGCTGTCACAATAATTGGTATGTATTGTCTGGTTCTTTCAAGCTGTATCAACACAGCACACATAACCTGCATCTCTCATTCTCCTGAGGCAATAACTCCAGGAATTCACCCCTAGGCAGTGATAGACCAGTATTTTAAAAACTGGCAAGTAGTGATGGGAAGACAAAAGGAGCTACCAAATGCTGAAGGCCTCTATAAATCCTCTAGTTGCCTACCATAACAGTTGACAAGTTATCAAACTACAAAAAAATCTGAAAATTCAGCCGTGGTTTATGAAATTCACGTTAAAAAGAAAGCAACTGGAGGATACTAAAATGATGAGCTGCAGAGATAGACTAAGGCAAGAATTGCTCTGTCTTCTCATAAAATTTACCTAGAAGTTAACTGGAACAGGAATAACTCAGAGAAAACAGCTATAAATAGAAAGGGGTTAATCATTCAAATTTCTATTCCCATGACAAGAATACACCAAAGACTCCAACTTTTTAATCTTATGATATGATGCTTTAAAAATCCTTTAGCTGCTGCACTACAATCTGGCTCTACCTACTTTTAAAGAATAATTTCTCCTTTATTTTTTTAAATGCAATAAAGGAGATTTTCTTTCAATAAAAACATTTTCACTGACAGCAAAGCGAGCCTGTGCATCAGCTGGAACAATTACATGTGGTCATTTACATGGATCTTTTTTTAATGGGGTCACTTAAAAATACATTTACCTTTTCGCCATCCTAATATGAACCACATAAAACTTATTTGTTATCGATTTTGACTACCTGAGCTACTACAAAGTATTTTTTAAATTAAGCGTTTGCATTTATCCTAAAGCAGCAGAGAAACTTAGAATCATTAAGGTTGGAACAGGCCTCTAAGGTGATCGGGTCCAACTGCTCCCCCAGCACGAAGCCCTGTCCCTGAGCACCACATCCATTGTATTTGTTCAAGGACATAAACACAAGTTTACCACGCAAAGACCCCAAAGAAAGAAAAACTGCCTCGCCCTCGACGCACAGATGAAAACACACCAGGATAACCAAATGTCTCTGAACTCACACAGCAGCCTGTGACACACTTGGAAATGGAATCTAATTATTACAAATCCCCAGCCAGGGCTCTACTCACAGTATTTCTCACCCAAGTAAATCAATGTTGAAGCTTTTAAGTTAAACCAAATGGAGTAGAGGAAATAATACACAGAGAGAAGTTCTTTATTTAAAATGTAGAAACTGATAAGGACTTCTGTCATTTTGTGGTGACCAGCAAGTTGAATACAAAGTGACTTGTAATATAGCATATTTGCAGAGGCAGAAATTAGGACAGCACTGAATATATGCATTCAACTTGGAAAGACACAGAGCTGCTGCAGATCTCCTGTGAGGAAAAGACTTGATTGTGGTCTTAACATTACTTCCAACTTTTTAAGTTATATCCTCACATTCTTGCCAAACTTGCTTTTGTTGAAGAACCCCACTAAACAGCCTTTCCTTTCTAGGCAGTACTTTTCTGCTCTTCCCTATCAGTGCAACTCTTCATGCACCAGATTTATTTACAGCACCCAGAGGAAACAGAAGCTACCAGTTATCAAAACAGATTGCAGAATGCAAATAAACAATTGTTACGTATTTGTGTTAGCTGGACTCTAAGAACTTGTGCAGAATGACACTGAGTATAAAAAAAATGGTATCCTAACAGTCAAAGCAACAATTCAGTAAACAAAATGTTGCTGTTGTTATTATGACTCAGATAAAAATAGAGTTAGATCATTATTCTGAGCTTACTAAAATTTCCAACATAGCTAGAGGTCACCTAAGTCAAGTGTAAATAAACATTTTTATTGAAAAAATATTATTTCCCTACATTACTACCACTAGTAGTAGATGTAAAAAAGTACCTTTGAAGTGCTGGGGAAGTAAAACTGGCCTAGCATGAAGACTCTCAGTATTCTATACATCTGAAGAGTGATATCTCTATCTTTAAACACATGGGAAATTTTGCAATTGTTTGCACACGGCTTGTAAAAGCTTATAAACATAATAAAATTATTTGAAGTTAGATACGTAATTGGATGCAGATTATTAAAAATAAAAACCCCCTTTATAATATACTGATAAAATATAAAAGGACTTTTGTCAAAAGCATTGTATCTGTCTTACGTGGATACTAAAAAGAAGCAGAACAATATTAGCTACCGAGCACAGATACTCAGTCCCTCCTCTTTTTTATTATTAGCAACAGAAAGGAAAGTCTCTTTTTTTTGCTAGCAAGTTTTGTGCCAAAAATTAATGTACCATTTGCTGTTGACAATCTGCCAGACTAATGATGTTTTTCTTCACTCCAGAGGGTTCAGAAACTACTACTCACTTTCCAGTTAGCATTCATCACAGATTCCGAAATACAGTCCTCCCATGAAAAGAAAAACAAGGCAGCTCTTCTACAGACACACACACCCCTCTTCACACTTCAGTCATTACTACAAGTGAATAATTTAAAACACTTCAGAAGTAGACAAGTGCTCTTCACCTCCTGCTATTGTGGCTCGATCCTAACCTCATGGTGTACACGATACTATCACTTAAACCTGGCATAGGACGGAATAAAATCACAGAATCATTTAGGTTGGAAAAGACCCTTCAGAGTGAGTCCTTTAATCCAGCACTAAACCATGCCCCAAGTGCCACATCTGCACATCTTTTAAATACATCCAGGGATGGCAAGTGCACCACTTCCCTGGGCAGCCCATTTCAATGCCAGGTAACGCTTTTGGTGAAGAAATTTTTCCTGATATCCAATCTAAACCTCCCCTGGTGCAGCTGAGGCAGTTTTCTCTCATCCTATTACCTGGTGCTTGAGAACAGGCTGACCTTCACCTGGCTACAACCTCCTTGCAGGTTGTTGTAAAGCTACATTATTGTAAAATTGTAAAGCTAGTCGTGGCTGCCCCTGGAGCCCTGGAAGTGTCCAAGGCCAGGCTGGATGGGGCTCTGAGCAACCTGGGATAGAGGAAGGCGTCCCTGCCATGGCAGGGGTGGAACTGGGTGATCTTTAAGGTCCCTTCCCACGCAAATCATGTTCTGATTCCACATTTCAAATTTTATTTCCTACTAGGTTTGGACTCCTTTTTGGGGGTTTAGCCTTGTCCATCTCCATTAATTAGTAACAGGACTTAGGCACTGCTGTGCCTGCTCACACTGTGATGCTGCCACTGCCCGTGCGGCCAGCACACACACATACGCACTGTCTCTCTTTCACTGCAGCCTATACACCAAGCACTAACTCTTCTTTGTTCAGAGGACCCTTGGATATGACTTGGACAATCCTCCTTAAATATCTTATGTCTTGAACTGCATCCTCAGCAGGGCATACAGATAACCAAATAGTAAATTCAGAAATTCCTCCCCTGTATCAGCTGAAACAAAGACGCTCAGCACTGAAGGTCAGAAATACAAATACTCCAAGCCTACGTGATTTTCATACCCCAATACACAATGTGTGTGGTGGTGTGAAAATCCCAAAGGCCTTGCCTTCCTCAGCAACACCTATTTAAGTCAAAAAGGGAACTGGAAAAAAACAAAACAAAACAAAAAACCCACAAAAAACCCCAAACGCAAAAAACATCCCAGCACCAGCAGAGAGTAAATAATATTGTCAGCCAGCTACAAGCACCAAATGCAGAGCAGCCAAAGAAGGCCTCCAGTCCCATGATTTCTCCCAGGCCAGCCCCCCATGTGCCTCCAGCCCTGGCACAGCAGTCCACTCCTTTACTGGTCTGTGCCTCATCTGTGACCAACGCCTCCCTTCCCTCCACAGCTGGCACCAGACTCCTTTCTTCTGGGCATTCTGCAGAATATTACACAGAGTAAAGCCTAAGTTATTTCTAGCACACACCCTCAGACAGGACCTCACAGGCACTGCAAGCAACACTGGCCTGTGCCTCCAAAAACCAGCGTAAAAAGACAAGACACTAAGCAGGGGTAAGACTCACGTATGGTTAACACACAGGTCCTTCAATTCTTTGGGGGTTGGGAGGGACATAATGGGGGATCTGGGGAGAAGGACTAACCCAAGAGTTGTAAACTTAGTGACATACTGTATGAAGGAAAAAAAAAAAATATTAAAGAAACTGGGAATACTGAAAGGTAGACAAAGTGGAAAAAAGTGCAGGCTTAAGGACCAAAGTGCTATTCAAAACTAGGAAAGGAATCTGAAACATCCAGCCAAGCAGGAAGGGGATGCAGTGCCCAACGCAATTTTTAAGTAACATTTTATGTGCTTCTTTCTACCACATCAACTTTGTACTTAGCTTTTTGAGTTTCTGCTGGCAACACTGACCTTTGTTTACCTGGTTCTCCCCCCAGCTGTGCCTGTACCAATGGTTTGTATACACAAACTACAGACCAACCTGCAGCCTTCTGGAGGACACAGCACTAAATAGCAATGCTCACACCACTGGCTGGAAACCATCCTTCTGCACTACTCAAAATCAGGTGTTTTGGCTGTTATTTGTAGTGACACACATGTAATCAGCTTTTTAAATCATGTAGGCTTCATATTCCTCTGTTATGAGCATTCTATACTCATAAACATCAACTTGTCAACTGAAAATTACAGCACATTTCAGAATGTTACCTTTGCTTGCTAGAAAATAAAATGATGCAACAATATCAAAATGCATCTCTCAAGCACCTTATTTACCAAAGATAAAATGGTATTGCTGAAGAGTTAGCTCCCATAAGAACCTCCAGCACTGAAAAATGTTACCAGTCACTCTATTTTTTAGAGATTTTGTACAATCTTCTCCAAACCACCTACCTACTCTGATTTTTAAACTGCTCCTAGTACTCTGTAGCTGCATACAACCACAGGTCTTCCACATTAAATCTGTCACAAAACCACTTGACAGCAGGACTCTGAGTCTCTTAGAGTGTCAGGTTAATGGTACAGAACACCAGCTATTGCACAGCCCACATAACAGCTTTCACAAACAACTGGCTATTCTTACGCTTATTTTTAAATTATTTCATTGCCCTGACACCTTCTGTGCACACAGAGGACTTTCAGAAACACTAAGAATTAGCAAACACCTCATAGCAATGCCGTACCATAAAACTAAATGCCCAGCAATATTCTTATGAATTCTTATTAACAGGCAACATTCACCACAGAGCCTCACGTGACTTCCACAAAACTGTTTATCTACCTCTGCCAGCCACACGAGCTCTTGCCCACATGCTGCCAGCTGATGCCACCTCAAAACTTACATCCTCTAATTCATCTTTGAATTCTCTCGTGGAGGTTTTTTTAAATCCAGTGGATATATGGTGCCTGGGGGCAAGGAGAGGACAGGAATGACCTAAAGTGAGAGCAAACAGTCCTAATGGAATACACATCACTTAAAACTGTCCATTAGTTCCAAATTAATGCCTCTGCTTTCTGCTTTGCATATGAGAAATATGGGGGGGAAGCCTCAGAAGAGCACTGTGAAAAGAAATTTAAAATCAACCTAAGCCTTCAGCAGCCCCTAAAAGTGAACCCAAAGAGACAGCAATGAGAACACACTGGTTACTTGTGTCCCATAAAAATAAAATTAGAAATCACAGCGCTGTCACTGTTCCCCCCCCTTACAAGTAAACTCATGCAAGGACAAAACATAACATCACGCAGAGGCACAAAAATTAAACCCCCAACACAGACTCTATTCCCAACCATCATAGTTTCTGGAAAACAACAAAAATTGTATTTATACAGCCAGAAGTGAAGTACTAAAAGATCATTTATCCACCTAATATGGGAAGCAAAACTGTTCAGCATTACAGCAACACATAAAGCTGAGCTACACAAGCATAAAACTAGACATCAATACCTCTGATGCAGTTCCTTTAAGATATTTTGATGCTGCTATTTTGATGAATTCACAAAGCGATTCAAAAAATCAGAGTAACTACTGCAAACAAAAGCAAGATATTCTAGAAACAGAAAAGCACCCTTTACAATTCAATCTCGTAGCAAAAATGTAATGCAACACTACTTATGAAAAATAGACAAGTTTAACAATCTTGAAAAAAACAAAAGTAAGCTGTGAGTAGCAAATTTACATATTTTGCATCAGGAGGAAGCGATAGTACTCCTAATTCTTATGCTCTTTTAAAAGTAAATACTAAACATACTTCTGTATCTGTAGATGTAGCTCCAAAGACACAAAATTACTCCCGACTTCAACTAATTCACAATTTTAAGTCAAGAGCACCTAAGGTAAGAAATAGATACAGCTGCCCTCCTCCCTTGATAATGAACGGAAAAGGTTTGGCCAGCAGGCAAAGCTGGAAGTGGCAGAGGTAGGTGAGCACAGCCCGGATCCTCTCTTTGTGTCCAACCACTTTTCTGAAAGGCTGTGCCCTGCAGCAGGGTAGAATTAAACTTTGGCTACCTAAAAGAAGCCAAAAATCAAACCAAGTAACAATGAGCACACACAAATTATCAGTGAGGAAGTAGAACTGCCCCAACGCCACTTCTCAAAGGAAGCTGGTTTTGACACCTCGGTGTTACTCTCTGTTTCTCTAATCTTCTGAAGCCAGTATGTAAATTCCATTATGTTGGTACCTACATATCCACAAGCATTTGCACATGAGGGCCTCCTCTGCAGCTCCTAATGTATGTAAATGAAACCGCCTTCCTGAATTTATTTCCACCAAAGGCTGAGATAAAAAGATTTACCCGTGTAAATTTGATAGACTAACACAGATTGGTCGATGCTGCTTACAAAGTACCCGACACTTCAGGCATTATCCAGACAGAGGTAACCTTCACCTTGAAGGTTCTCTGAAATGTGATTATTTCAAAGGTTACCTGCTGTTAATTCTGGATTCTAAGTAGTACACACTTTACCAAGCCAAAGCAAAACTGCTTGCTTACTAGTTACTACTAAAATTAATTACAAAAGAAAAGAGTTAAATTTCTAACACAAGATGACCTTTGCCCCCAAATCTGGTTTAGTTATCAAAACAAAACACACTGAGTCTTTCACAGGTGAGTGACTGTAAGGACCAGCAGCACTGCCACAGAACAAATTGTTTCATGCACTCAGGCATTAGTACTGAATTTCTGGCGTCCATGATTGAAAGTTCTCATACTTTGAGGCAAACGATTTGAGATGTAGTGTGTAACACCGTGTCTGTCAGCCCAAGGGTATTGGTTTGAGGAAAACACACATTCACTAAAAAAAGCACACAAACAAGCAAAACCCCACCAAAAGAAACAAGGAAGCTTTCCCATGCAACTGTGTAAATTACGCTGATTTCAGATTTTTCTGTCCCGGCCTGCTGCCGCAGAAGCTGCCAGCTGGGAAAAGGGGCGAACTTCCTATCTTAGCGGGCTGCTGCTCCCAAGAGTGGCAAGGCAGAAAGTCCACGTAAACCACCTCGGAATAAACACAGCGCCACAGCCTGCAGCCCAACAAGCCCTGTTTATTTCCAGGTAAGCTCACTTTGAAAGAGCCAAGGGCAACACTTCCACGTGTACCTTTGGATGGGGGAGAAAGCGCTGAGGCTGCTGTGTGCCTCTGCTCACTGAAACACAGCAGCAGCTCTCAGCTAAACAGCCAAAACACCAGCCTGCATTTCCACCCAGCTTCCAAATAACAGCATTCTTCCCTCTGCACACTCCTCATACAGGTAGCATTATAACAGCTTGGATTTTTACTGGATTTTGGGTTTAAATTATTTGCAAAATAGAGCATATAACAGACATATGCAAACTTTAAAGGGAAAGGAGTAGTGGAACAGGACATGTTCTCTCTTCACTACATCACAAAAGTCAAGGAAAGATTCTTTTTTTTTTTAAAGAAGGCTTTCCTACACTAGAATTTGGAGTTCTGCCAAAAGTCCATAGACAATTGGAGAACCAGTGAATTCATGACATCAGATATTCCAAGGAAGTGAAACCTGGCTTAACGGAAGTGATTTTTACTCAAGAAAAATAGATACTTAAATAGACAAACAACAAAAATATTTTAAGACCATGTATGGAGGAGGTCTCTTTTACTTGAATTAAAAAAAAAAAAACCTAGAAAAACAAATCCCCCGAAACATTTAATCAACGTTAAAAACCCCACTCAAGTATGTTTCCAAAGCAATCCGCATCAAAACATTCTTGATGTTACCAATATCCATGATATTCTTTTTAAAAAGGCTGGTAAACCAGTTACCAAAGAATTTTTGTTCTGTAATCCTTTCCTGAATGCCCACTCTCCTGAAAAGCACTGCTTGCTGGCATGAAACTCCCAAAGCCTGGAAAACCACCGTCAGTCTGAACTGAAGCTTCCAGATCAAAGTTTCCAAGTGACCTGGTGATTGGTTCCCCAGCCACCTTAATGCATTCCACCAGATTTCACAACCCTTTGCCAAGCATATGGATCTTCAATATTCCTTTATATGCAATTTTCCTAAAAGCAAGCATGTTATAAATTTTTATTCCACCTTTTAATTAATCATTGAAGGCATACAGCTGTGGGAGTCTCTAGCTAATACTGCAAAACACAGGCCAATCAACTTTCTCTGACATCCTTCATGCATTCTTCTCACTTCAAACCCTGAGCTATGGTCCTGAAAACATAAATAATATGTTGCTGGGACTTCCAGTAATGCCCAGCTTCAGGAACTTCCTAAGCCTGAATGAAGTTCAATATCAACAGAATAATGGCAGCACGGACTTAGTACACAACATTTCGTTGTCAATTCCAAGGGAACAAAACTTGTCAGTGTATCTAGTGACAAGAAATGACTGTAAGTGCATAAAGTTCTGGGGAAAAAAACCAAGCAACAACAACAAACAAAACCAAAACAAACAAAAAACCCCATCCTACACCCCAAGAAAAACTAAGCTTTCCAGATTTTGGAAAGTGTCCAGCATGAGTCTAAGCACACATGTGCTGGAGCTAGACAAACCAGCGAGTCTGGCATGAAAGGTTTCCGTTTCTCTTTCAGGAACTCTTTGGGACTAATGAAGATTTATTTCCCCCTTACAGAGAAGCAGCTCCTCGTCTGTGGAAGTTTAGCTGTCTGTTAGGAGAGCACACGATGACAGCAGTGCCAAAGCCATCGTTCTGTGCGCCGCCCGGCACAGCGCGCGAGCAGCTGACTGCAAACACATTTCCGAAATACTGCTTTGCCATACAAATTCCTGCGGTTCCGAAGGAAAACAATGCTCAGAAACCCAGCAGAAAACAACCAGGAGTATCGAGTAATAGAAACGCCACTTAAAATTCACAGAGCAATCACCGAGAGTTCTCAGCAGGGGGAAAAAAAAGCCAGCAAAAAAAAAATAGAAAGAAACCACCAGGCACAGCGCAAAGCTCGTCCGGCGAACGCTCGGGGGGAGCAGGCGCCGCGCAGCCAGGGACCGTCCAGCCTCTGCCGAGCGCCGCCGAGCCCCCGGGCGGTGGAAGGGGCCGGCGCCGTGCCGCTCGCCCGGGCTGCACCGGGGGCGCCGAGGGCTCCGCACCGGGACGGAGCGGGGCCGCCAGGCACTTGTTGCGGGGCCGCTCCCGCCGCGGGCGCGGACAAAGGCGCCCTCCCG
>VWPU01003752.1:0-11143 GCA_013398955.1 Callaeas wilsoni
GCGGGCGGGCCGGGCGGGCGGGGACGGCACCCCGGCCACCTGAAGGGCCGCGAGATCGGGCTGTGGTACGCGCGCAAGCAGGGCCAGAAGAGCCGGGACGCGGACCGGCAGCAGGTGAGGGACGCGGGCACGTGTCCTGGGCACAGCGCTCACCCTGCGGGGACGTGTCCTGGGCACAGCGCTCACCCTGCGGGGACGTGTCCTGGGCACAGCGCTCACCCTGCGGGGACGTGTCCTGGGGACAGGGCTCACCCTGCGGGGACGTGTCCTGGGCACAGGGCTCACCCTGCGGGGACGTGTCCTGGGGACAGCGCTCACCCGGCGGGGACAGCGCTCACCTGCCCGGGGGGACAGGGGCCTGTGCCTCTGCACCTTGGAACTGCCCGTGGGGAAAAACGTAGATTTCTGGTCCTGCCGAAGAGCCTCGGTAGGCGGAGAACGCCGTGCGAGTGTTGGTAACGTAGCTGTTTGTGGATACACGGAGCCCGCGCTGATGGAAGCTGTGCTTTCTGCCCTAGAGAGCTGTTGTGCGCATGGATGAGCGCAGGGAAGAGCAAATCGTGCAGCTGCTGAATTCTGTCCAGACTAAAAACGACAAAGAGCAAGAAGCCATGTCCTGGTGGTCCGGAGATGAAGAAGGGTAAAGAGATACAATTACTAGTGTTTTTTATTTCTTTTGAATTGCACAAACTTTCCATAAGCTAGCAGGAAGATGTGTCAGAAGTTATTTATCTTTATTGAGTGAATTGGCTCAAAAAATATCCTCTGGTTTTTCCACACGTATTGTCACACTGAAATTATTGTAGCCGTTGCTGTAAAACTCTTTCATTATTGCTGAGTTTGGAGTGTTAAATTTCTACTTAAACTCATAAAACTTATAAGTGATGTCAAGGCCTACAACGGTAGATAGATGGGATTTTTCAGCTCCCTTGGCCTCTGGAATTACTCTTCCAGAGGTGGCGTTTGGCTTGTGTTTTCAGTTACTGTGCAGTCTTGGAACATTTTCTCAGTGTCTCAAGAAGGGTCTGTTCTGGAGTCGGTAAGGATTTTCAGGAACAGCTGGAATAGGCAGGTGTGCTGAAATGAGGGGATTGGGGATCCATTTTGCTGAGGGATCCAGTTACGGGGCAGTGGATCATTCTCTGATGATGTTTTGTTGCTTTGAAGCTTCATTTGGTACAAAAGAACGTCTTGTTTTTAAGATGCTGATGTCAGGTTTTTGGTGGCTGGTAGTTTGAGACTTTAATTGGTTTAATGACTGTCACTGTAGTGACAGAGCCAGAGCAGCTGTGGCTGCCCCTGGATCCCTGGAAGTGTCCAGGGCCAAGTTGGACACTGGGGCTGGAGCAGCCTGGGACAGTGGGAGGTGTCCCTGCCATGGCAGGGGTGGCACTGGGTGGGATTTAAGGTCCCTTCCAACCCAAAGCATTCCATGATTCTCTATTCCCGTGGACTGCTGGTTCATTAACTGCTGGATGTAATCACCTGCACTCTGCGTGTGGCCAGGCACAGCTGGGGAATCTGAAGGTTTTGTTCTGTGATTCCAGCCCTACTCCAGAACAGCCTGCCAAAGTGAAACCAGATGCTGAAAAAGCTCCTGCAAGACAGAGACCAGTCTTGGAAAAAACGTCCCTGGATTGGGATGTGGAATATCTCTGTGAAAAAACTGAGCAGGATGCTAATTTAGATGAGCAGCTTAAAGAAGACTTAATGAAGAAGAAATCTGACCCCAGATATATTGAAATGCAGGTACTTTTCCCTGTGTTGAGAACTTTTCATTGATTTTTTTTTTAAATTAAGCTAACCTGGAAATGTCGTATCTTGCAATTAACTAGAAAGTAGTCATGATGTTACTTTTGCTAAAAATTATCTTTAGAATTCATAAAATTCATACCTATTGATAGAACAGTGATTAAAAAAGGGAAATTACAAATTTCAGAATTAGAACCTGAAATTTGAAGCTGACATGTTGTTTCATTGGGTGGGTTTCTCTTTGTGGATTGTGTCCCTGCAGTTATGTGTGAAACTGAAACCACAACACTGGGCTCTGAAGGAATTGCCTCTTGAAAACAGGTTTTGTTTTGAACAGCCTCATATAGAAAATTGTCTTACCCCGAACACCAGTTCTCTCTTCCATGCCAGGCCCTGCTCTTGCACCTGTATCTACCTACCTTATCACGTACTGAATTGTTTGGCTGAAATTGTTTTTCTAAATTGAAAGAAACTGAAACCACACATGGAATTAGAGTTATTTCCCACTGGCCTGTGTTTATACAAGTGTTGCTGAGCAGTTTGTCATTATTTTGCAGTTTAGCCCAGATTAGAGGTGAAATCTGTTCTATTGCTTCAGTGTTCAAAAGGTGTTTAAAGAGAAATGTTTTTCTCTTTTTCCCCAGAGGTTCCGAGAGAAGCTCCCCTCATACGGGATGAGAGAGGTGAGTGTGTATTTAAAGAGGGAGACTCCGTGGTGCTGTGCTCCCAAGCAGGAGAAGCCGCTGTGCCCTGTGGCTGGCAGCAATCCTTTGTGGCCTTCAGGAAGGGGAGCAGCCTCCCAGGTTCTGACCCTGGGGGTGATTTCTTTCCCGACAGTGCCAGGGGCTCACTGATGGTGATATGGGGCTCAGTACAGTGTTCTCATGGGAACAGAACTGGGAATATCGTGGGAATACATGGCTGCTACATACATTCAATAGTAGGTCTTCTTTTCCTGCAGCTAAACTTCTAGAAGGTTCCTGGTTACTCAGATTGTTATGCTTTCTTCTGTGTATGAAATTGTGCCTTTTGTTGAACAATTAGCCAGTTTAGAATTGAATATAATGCCATTTAAGCCTTTTTAGCTTTAACCACAGACTTAATAGCTGCACTGCTGGCCCTCAGTGCCATTAGTTTCCCAGTCACAGGATAAGGTCAGTGACAGTAGGGGCTGTTATTAACTGATGTTAAGTCTTCAGCTGATATCCCCTGTAATCAGCAGAAATGGAGTATTCTGGTACGTTTGCTTTTGCAGGCTCAGTGGGTGATCAGGGAGCTCCTTCTACAGTTCCTCAATTTACCCTAATGTCCTTTCTGTTAGCATTTGTTTCTTAAAATAGTCATACTCCCCTTAACAGTCCTTGGGGTGGGGAGGTGGAGGCTGGGAAACTGTTCCTGTTGGTACAAGAAATGTTAACATATTGTGCTGAAAACCTTTAGTTTGTGCAGGCGTGGAGTCCAGCAGGGCAAACTCTTGTGTTCAGTCTCCAAAGATCTACAGGAGCCAAGCAGGAAGCAGAAAGGTTAAAAATGTATTTCAGGCTGTCATTTGAGTTCTTTTATGTAGTTCTCATACAGGATCTAAAGTATTTAAAGCTAGTGTTGAGGTTGGGTATGCTTTAAACCCTACACATGGGAAGTGCAAATGTGCAGGAATGACTTCTCTCAGGTTTAAGCTAACTCTTTTTGTCGCACCACCAGAAGCAGCTGAGCATTTCTTCAGCTGCTAACACTTTGCTCAGAGTTCATCCCACAGGAGCAGAGAATTCTCGAAATCCTCTCCAATCCCTTTGCAACAGCACGGTAATTGTTTTGTCGTGGTTTGGGCCAGGAGCTTGTGAAGCTGATCAACAACAACCGCGTGACGGTGATCAGCGGCGAGACGGGCTGCGGGAAGACCACGCAGGTGACGCAGTTCATCCTGGACGATCACATCGAGCGCGGCCTGGGCTCCACGTGCAGGATCGTGTGCACGCAGCCCCGCAGGATCAGCGCCATCTCCGTGAGTGCCCCGGCCCCTGCCGGCTCCTTCTCGGCCCCCCAGAGTGTGCTGATCATAACTAATAACGCTTCTGGTAATGTGCACTAATTGGATGTTCGTGAGATTCGGCCCTTGATGGAGTACTGGCACTGTGGCCTCATTCTTCCCTGACTTTAGTCATGGGTTGTAGCTGTGATTTTAATGGATTTGGGCAGGGCAAATGCCAGTTAAGATAAAACCTAATGTTGTGTCAGGCCCTCTGGAGGTCTGTTAACGAGCAGGAAAGAATCTGGTTTGCAAGTGCTCAGTAGTTGCTCTCGTTGATAGTTGAGTGTCAGAGGGGCAAAGCTCCCTGCTGAAAGGGGAACGTGCTGCTAACGCCCGGGTGGGTGTGTTCCTCTAAAGACTTATCCCTGGGTTGCTGCTCTCAGGGGAGGAGGTGCTTTTCAGGGCATTTCTTCGTTATTTGCAAACCATCTGGGTTCCAAATGTTCTACTGCTGAGCAGCTCAATCACAGATCAGCCTGATTTTCTTTCTTGCCCTCAGGTGGCTGAGAGGGTGGCTGCTGAGAGGGCAGAGGGCTGTGGCAATGGCAGGAGCACGGGGTACCAGATCCGCCTGCAGAGGTGAGCGGCTCCGGGGCAAGGGCCTGTTGTTACCCAAAGGAGACAATTTGAAAAGTAGTTCTAAAAAGAAATAACTGCTTTCCTGCTGATGTTTTCCCCTAAAGGAATTCCTGCGAGGAAGGAATGAGGTTTTTGAATTTTAGGAGAATTTGAGTGCAGTTACTGTGTTTTATGCCCCGTGTGACAGTGACTAGCCCAAGCTAGGCTTTGTCTAGTAAATCCTGTTTTCAGGTCTTGTAAAAGGTTCTGCTATGGGCAGAAATAAAAGTGATGTCTCTAATCCATGAATTTCAAGGAAAAGTGAAAATGTTCAAGGAGAGAAGGCTCCAAACTGTATTTCTGTGGAAAACTGTGTATTTGCTACGCATATCTATGGACTAATTCCCTGGGACCATGTAATAGGTGCAGTTACAGGAGCCTGCAGAGCAAAAGCTCTTACATTTGGAGTTGGCTATAATTTTTTAAAGTATCTGAGGTGGTACCAGCACATAATGGAAGCCTGTTGTTGAAGCAAAACTGCTGGTGAGAGATGAGAGCTCAGCCTTCCCAGCATTTTAACTGGAGTTCACAGAATCTCTCTGCTATTTCTCTTTGCTCACAGTGCTGTGCATGTAGGTGCCCTCTCTGCTGAGCCTGGAGAGCTGAGGGAGCTGGGGATCAGCACCTCAGTGTGCAGGAGATGGCACAGGATGTCTGGGAAGTCAGGGCCTCCCCGTGGTCCGTTCCCCATCCACAAATTGATGCAAGGGTGGCCTAGTTCCTTGTTCCTCCCCTTGTGCTGTGAGTGAGGGAGGCAGAGTGAGGCACATCTTCATCATGTCTGGGATGGCACCTGCAGCTGGGGTTTAAGCTTTTAAAGTATTTTGTTAAATACAGAGGAGAACTGAGGAGTTCTTATTGTGTCTTTCAGTCGGTTGCCAAGGAAACAAGGTTCAATTTTGTACTGTACCACGGGAATTGTCCTGCAGTGGCTCCAGTCAGATAAGTAAGAGCTCCTGTTTAATTAGACACTGAATGCAATTATGAAATGAGTCCTGAGGTGTTCCAAACAGTCATGGCTCTGCTTTTTAATTTTTCTAAAAACAAAAGTTTAACTTCCTCTTCTCTTTTAGGCACTTGTCCAGCATCAGTCATGTAGTTCTTGATGAAATCCATGAAAGAAATCTTCAATCAGATGTTTTAATGAGCATTATTAAAGATCTTCTGAATGTTCGACTGGATCTGAAAGTCATACTGATGAGTGCTACTTTAAATGCAGAGAAGTTTTCTGAGTACTTTGGTAGGTGAAGTGCTTCTTAGGAATGTTCCTCTAAAGTAATTTAGGCTTCTACAGTGTAGTGGAGTTCTGGAATTACAGAATTAATTTGTATCAAAAGAAGAAGTTACTTCAATTGTACAAATATTTGCCAACTGCTGGAGATGCAGTTTCTCTCAGTTTTATCTCGTTATGACCCGATATTGCTTCTGGTTTTGCTTTTCAGACATGTTATGGAAACAGAATCCACAGAGTGTTTTCCTAGTAAATGTTTATCATGTTTTAGCATTCTTGCTGTGAGTGGGCAAGCAGATTGACCTTTGAGTTGTTCAGTCTCAGCTTTTTGCAGTAGCTAGAACCAGCTGAACATCCTGGTGTGCAAAATACTGCCTGCTGCCCGTGCTTTTTTATTCAGCAGCCTTACTTGGGGGTGAGTTTGACATCTTCCCTGACCATTGGAAATGTCCTGTAGACGTGGCAGCTGCATTGCAGAAATAGTGAGGAAGGTTTATTGCTTCTGTTCTTTCAGTGCAGTATTTCATCAGTAGTTTTAAAACCGAGTTGTGCCTCCCTCCACAGACCATTGCCCAATGATTCACATCCCTGGGTTCACCTTCCCGGTGGTGGAATATCTGCTGGAAGATGTCATTGAGAAGTTGAGGCAAGTGTTTTTTCTGAACTTCATTTCAGACAGTATTTGGGGGGGGTTTAGTTTAGTGTATGTATGCTCAAAGATTAGCTTGGCATAAAGAAGAATTGCCTGTATTTTTCAACAGAAAACCTCCCAAGGGGGACCTTGTACCATAATTACAGGTGGCACACAGCTACCTGGGAATGGTGGCTTGAGGGGAAGAACAATTTCTCTGTTGGTGTGAGTTTTCAGGTCTCTAAGTCAAACTAGTCTTTCTTGCTGTTCATTTCTTTTTTTCCTACTTGTTTTCATGCTTACTAGGGTTGGTCCCTGCTTTTGTAAGATTTCTGTCAGAACAGAAACTGAAGAATCTTACACATAGTCTAGCTAAAGCACAGCATACTGTCCATGGTTTGGAAAACTGCTGTGCAGCTGCTCTAAATTCCCTCAGTTTCAAACAGAATTGTGTTTGCTCCTCCTGTGTAAAGGTACACCCCGGAAAAGATGGACCGTCGGCTGCACTGGAGGAAGGGCTTCATGCAGGGCCACGTGAGCAGGCCAGAGAAGGAGGAGAAGGAGGAGATCTACAGGCAGCAGTGGCCAGGCTACCTGAGGCAGCTGCAGGGCAGGTTGGGCCCAAGTTTCTTCTCTGCTTTCAGTTTTCAGGCAGCTCTGAAGTGAGAACCTTCATTAGTGCTGTATGTGTTGCTGGGCTTTAGTAACGGTGGGGCGGTGGCTGCTGTGGAAAACAGTGATGGAGTTGCCTGTGCAGTTGGCTGGCAACCAGTGAAGTGCTTTAGAGACAGCAGAATTAGCTCCCTTTGCCTCTGAGTTGTTCCAGTTAAATTTCAGTTCATTACCGAGTTACAAATTGTCAGTCCCCGGCTCATCCATGAGAAGGAGAGAGGTTGTGTAAGTGCTTCAGAGAGAGTTCAGTCATGACGTAGTAATTCTTCAGCTGTTCTTAACTGACAATAATCACACTGAACTAAATGTGGAGAGCACTCTGGAGGTGCAGGAGTTGCTCAGACAAAGAACTGAGCTGATTGGAGGTGGATTCATGGCCGAGTGGCTCACTCAGAGCCTTGCAGCAGGAGCAGGAGCCCTGGCTTTGCATGTTCCAAGGGACCAGTGTGTGTGCTTTCCCTGCTGCAGGTATTCAGCAAGTACAATCGATGCCCTGGAAATGATGGATGATGACAAGGTGGACCTGGACCTTGTGGCAGCACTGATCAGACACATCGTGCTGGAAGAGGAGGTACAGTGGGACTGAGCTGGGGGCAGGGGCAGTGCCAGAGCTGGCAATGACTTTGGCTGATCACACAGAAAGAAGAGAAATTTTTGTTTGCTCTTCTAAGTAATTGAACAGCTTTGAATTAATCTAACATTCAAATAAATACGTGCAGGTAGTTCTTTTATAGAAAAAACCCTTCGATAGACTGTTCAAGACTGAGTAAATGAGGTTTCAATCTCAAATGCCCACCATGTGTCAGTGTGCAAGGAGCTGGCTCTCTGTGCAGTGTGTGGTGTGTTCTAACCTCTCTTCCTTTCACTCTCTCTTTTCCCTGTAGGATGGTGCAATTCTGGTGTTTCTGCCAGGCTGGGATAACATCAGCACTTTGCATGAGATCTTGATGTCACAAATCATGTTTAAGTCAGGTAAAACCCAAACTCTCCATGGGAGTTGTGGCAGCAGCATTGGGGCAGACTTTTTTTGCATGCGGTTACTGCTGCTGCACTGGATTGATTTTTCCCTTGTCTCTCCTCCCCAAAGTGTTCAGCAGTTTTTGTGTGTCTGTGGGATCTTTCCTCTGCTGACAACAACTCATTTTCCTCAGTGTGGGAGTGACAATCTGAAAAACAACCTGACCTGCAGCTTCCTCCTCTTGTCCTTTCCTGTAGCCGGGAGAACCCCATCCAAATCTAAACTCCATTCTGTGTGTGCTTCGGCTGCGCTTCGTCCTTGAGCAGCTCCCCTGCTTTGCTGACAGTTCCCTTAAATCCTGTGGAATTGAGAAGCTGTCTTACAGACTCTCGAGTACTCCATGCCTGTCTGACACACTTTAACTTGTCCTTTTGCATCTCTCATATTTCTGTCTCCCCTGTCTTAGCTGGGCTCTTGACTGTTGAGATGTTGACTTGCAGTGTGGTTGTGTACATTCCATAGATGCAGAATTCCAGTTTATTGAAAGATTGAGTGTCAGTTTGTATATTAAACTTGACCAATGATTAAATAACTTCAGAATTAAAAAAGGAAATCCAAATTACTATACATAACTTCATATATTTTCTTGAACTTGTCACGTTATAGCATCATAAAAAAGGCCTCAATACCTTTTTATTTTAGAATTTGCTGTTATGATACAAATACCTGTGATCTCAGAGCAAGAAAGAGTAGCCTGACTTGCAGCCTATTTTCTGTGTTCTGCATAGTTGATTTAATTGATTTTCCTGTAAAATCGGAAGTTTCTGTGCTTACACCATATCTTTTACTGATTTTTAACTTTCAGATAGGTTTATTATCATACCTTTGCATTCACTGATGCCTACTGTTAACCAGACTCAGGTATGCTGCTCTTTTATTGCAATATTTCACAACTACAAATAAAACCAACAGAATGAAGCACATGTTTAGTTTTGGCAAACACGTAAATGGGCCCTGGATAATTACAGGTGTTCAAGAAGACCCCGCCAGGAGTGAGGAAAATCGTGATTGCAACCAACATTGCAGAGACCAGGTAAGTGCCTGCCTGCCCAGAGCCAGGAAAGCTGTGTGTTTAATAAAATAAATGGAAGTGATAATTTAAAGTATAAGCCTGTTTAGTGTTCCCAAAAATACGTTTCTGTGTTTGTGTCATTCCTTTATAACACTTTGTTATAATATTTCTTTAGAAATATTTTTAGACTAAACATAGTTTTCCTGTAATTGTTTTAAACAATTCAACCAACTACACTGTTTTGAACAATTAAACTACAGGAATACTAAACAATTGCTAGAATGACTTGTACAGGATAATCTGAGCTGCCTGTCCTCTCTTCAGAACCCAAGTGGGGACTTCTGCCAGACTCAAGAGAATAAATCAGTTTTTTCTTGAACTGTTCAGTAATAGAGTTCTTAATGAAATTCCAAACATGGATTTTTTTAATTGCTGACTCTGTTTGAGAGGCAATAAAGAGAGGCCAAACCCAGTCCTAGGTTACACTTGCAAAGATGAAAAGTTGCTTTTTTTTCTCTTTTTTTCAACAGCATCACAATCGATGATGTCGTGTTCGTTATAGATGGGGGGAAGATAAAGGAGACTCACTTTGACACCCAGAACAACATCAGCACCATGGCAGCAGAGTGGGTCAGCAAGGCCAATGCCAAGCAGAGGAAGGGTCGGGCAGGAAGGTAAGAACAGTGGGGTGCTTAGGGAACTTTGGGGATGTTGAGTTTCCAACAGTGCTGAAGGTTCTTCGTTATTTGCATGTGTAAAAATTAATTTCTGTATTCTCTATGCCTTTTTCCTGCTGATGGATCTGTGTTTCAGAAGACTGAAATGGCTTTTGTAATTGAATACACTTCAGTTCTAATTCCTTGAGGAGTTTTGGGAAGCTCTTTGTAAGCAAACACAACCATAATGTCACCGTTTCATAGGGGGAAAAACCCCACAACAAACAACCAAAACCCAAAAAATCGTTTCTTTAAATCGTTGCAGAGTTCAGCCAGGCCACTGTTACCATCTGTACAACGGACTGCGTGCCAGCCTTCTGGATGATTATCAGTTACCAGAGATCCTGAGGACGCCTTTGGAAGAGCTCTGCTTACAAATCAAGGTAAACGGAGGAATCCTCAAATATATTTATTATCTACTTTTCCACTGGGATGAGTGGTTGAGAGAATAAGTTAATGCAACTGTGACCCTAAGGGTTGTTAAATCAAAATTCTGTTACAACAGAAATGCAGTGTATTTAGCCAATAATTGCAGCAACTTTTGTAGAAGCACACATGAACCTGGGTGCATCAAACCCCCAGGGGAAACAGAATTGTCTGGTATCAATAAAAGGTGAAGTCTACTAACAGAAATTTGGGCTGTGCTGTTCCCCAAATATCACATATCATTCAGTCAGAGAAGCTTCAGTGAGAATGCCAGTGAGTCAGTTTATGTGATTTCTTAAAAGAATTTTACTACAAAGCAGTTTTAGAACTGGTGTGAATTTCCCTTTTTGGCGGCTTGCATTGAATTCCTTATGCAAGCAGAAGGAATGCCATGTGTATATGAACTGAATGAAGAATGGATCGTTCTGCTACAAATTTCATCACTAATACATTTTTTTTGTGCTTCGTTCTTAACTAAAGAAATTCTGGCTCGAGCTGGGAATTACACTATTTCAATGAGTGTGGTTGCTGCTAACTAATTTTAGGCAACCTTCTTTCGTCAGTTGCTCTAGGCTTTTGTTGTGATTTTTCTTTCAGATCCTGAAGCTTGGTGGAATTGCTTATTTTCTGAGCAAACTGATGGACCCCCCTTCTCGTGATGCTGTGATGTTGGCCATAAATCACCTCATGGAGCTGGTAAAGTGTTGCTTCACGTGCAGGAATGACCTGTTCAGAGCCGTGTACTGTGTGCCTTACCAGGCAGCTCTGACTGCACAGCTCTGGGCATTGCAACCCCTTGCCCTCGGTGCAGAGCCTCGATGGAGCCCCATTTCACATAATCGGTGGTGTTGATGGGCTCTGCAGAGTGCTTCTGAGGGACTTTTTAAAGGACTCCAAACAGACACCTGACCCTGCATTTAAGTTCCCTGCAGGTGTTGATTTAATTCCCTCCTCTGTACCCCCTGCTGCCTCCCCAGCCTTCCTGTTCCAGGGGGTCGGTGAGGAGTTTGAGACAAACAGGCTAATGGGAGAAGCACC
>VWPU01003752.1:11533-23408 GCA_013398955.1 Callaeas wilsoni
AGAAGCCCCTGTGTGTCCCCGTTCCTTTGGGTGCCCGGTGGGGAGTTTGAAACAAACAGCCTAATGGGAGAAGCACCTTGTGTGTCACTGTTCCCTTGGGTGGTCAGTGAGGAGTTTGAGACAAACAGGCTAATGGGAGAAGCACCTTGTGTGTCACTGTTCCCTTGGGTGCTAGGGCAGGAGAGGTTCACAACAGGTTTGTTCTGCTGTTACTTGTACAAGTGAGTTGTAGCCATAAATGGAAACATCTGATTTGGATATTAGGGGGTGATGTCTGTGGACCAGTGGCTTTTCCCAGGAAATCCTCCGCATTTCCCATGACGTGTTTGTTCTTTCCTTTGTGCCCTTGTCCTGGCAGAACGCTCTGGACAGGCAGGAGGAGCTGACTCCCCTGGGTGTCCACCTGGCACGGCTGCCCGTGGAGCCACACATCGGGAAGATGATCCTGTTTGGAGCCTTGTTCTGCTGCCTGGACCCCGTGCTGACCATTGCAGCCAGCCTCAGCTTCAAGGACCCGTTTGTCATCCCTCTGGTAAAGTCTCACAGACAACAGTTACTTGTGGGAGTTTAAGAATCTCAGGAGGATGCTGGGACTTAGTGAGGTGTTACAGGTTAAGAGCACTTTCATTAATGTCGTGGTAATTACATTTTTACTAGTGAGATTGCCTTCACATACTATGAATTACCATTTTTCCTATGGAATATTGGAAATAACTAATTTTCATGTATGTTACTCACAAAGTACTGCTGTAGAGATGTACCTGAATTAGGAAAAGAGAACTGTCATGTCAGTCTGGGTATTATATAGGTTCTGATTTTTAGGGCAAAGAGAAGATCGCAGATGCAAGAAGAAAGGAGCTGTCAAAGAACTCGAAAAGCGACCATCTGACTGTGGTGAATGCTTTCACTGTAAGCATGTTTTCATGTGGTTTTTTTCTTCTAGAATTTTAATTTGAGTAATATAGATGATCCTAAGGAAAAAGCTGATCAGTTTATGCTCTGTAGGCTTTCTTGTTTGGCTTCTACAGAAACATAAAACCAAACTGATTTTCACCCTTCTAGTGTTGCAGAATCTTGTCTCCAGGCTCAGTAACCTGATTTCTGGCGGATAAGTCTGAAAAAGACAAAGGAAACGTAGTATTAGAGTTACCTTGCTGAAGTTGTTCATTCTTGTTCTTCTGGCCTCTACAAGAGGCTGAAGCCAACTTCAGAAGTGTTGGACAGTTTGCTGTATTGTGTTGAGGTGAGGAGAGGAGGAAATAAATGGCCTGGAAAACGCAGTTACTGCCCAGAACTGTTAATTATAGCAAAGGGTGCTCTGGCAAACGTACCCAGGTATCACTGCTCGCCAGGGAAAAGGAAGGTGGTGATTCAGCGTGTTGTGAAGTTGTGTTCCTCTGCACTGTGGTGTGTGCACATACACAGAGAGATCAAGGGATTCACTTTCTCCCTGGCAGGGATGTGTAACAGTTATTCGTTACGTTCGTTAGGTTATTCCAGTTTTCTCTGTCTGAGTTTGTCGTGTGTGTTCACCTACAAACGCCTTGGAACTCTGGTTTTCACTTCTAGGGCTGGGAAGAGGCTCGGAGTTGTGGTTTCAGGAATGAGAAGGACTATTGCTGGGAATATTTCCTGTCCTCAAACACCATGCAGGTAACAGCATCGTGCCAGGTTAAAACAGGATCCTGTGTGGGGAAGAGGAGGAGCCTTTGGCACAGCATCATTCTGGGGCAATTTTCATTGTTTCCTAGATGCTGCATAACATGAAAGGGCAGTTTGCTGAGCATCTCCTTGCAGCTGGATTTGTGAATAGCAGAAACCCCAAGGATCCCAAATCTAACACCAACTCAGGTAACTGTGGAGGGAAAGGGAGAACTTATCCCACCTGAAATCTCAGCTTGCAGAATTGCCTCACTTACTTTGCTGTCTCCTGCAGGTAATGAGAAGCTGCTCAAAGCAGTCATCTGTGCTGGCCTCTATCCCAAAGTGGCAAAGATCCGGCCCAGCTTCAGCAAAAAGAGAAAAATGTGAGGGTTTGATTTAATGTTGGTTTGTATTCAAGGTGTTTTCTACATGGCATAGTTTGGCAAGGTGAAGCAGTGGCCTGAGTGCATGAATGAATCTCACTTTAGACTTTGAGTCATGGTTGTGTGTTACTTCCTCTGGGAAGGGTGAGATTGTTTTTTTTTTAACATCTGGATTCCTGCTAACACCTGAAATAATTTGTGTTACCTTATCATACCATGGATAGTGTTAAAACATCTCAGTAGATTTGCTCTAAAGGGCTTCTACAGCAGCAGTTCAAACACTGTCTTTTCTGGTTATTTGGGAAGAGAGACCCCGGGGATCCTGGTCTGTTGATTTATCACTTCTTGTATTATCAGACTTGTTGTTGTTGTTTTTTCTTTGAAGGGTGAAAGTTTGCACCAAGACAGATGGATCAGTTAATATCCATCCCAAATCGGTGAACGTGGAGGAAACGGAGTTCCATTATAACTGGCTCGTGTACCATTTGAAGATGAGGACCAGCAGTGTGAGTCAGGGGTTGTGCTTGTGGGGTTTATTTGTTTTATTATCCTTTTTTGAATGACGTTGGATCAGGGTTCAGAGGGGATGTGAACAGCCTTTGTTCTGGGCCCTTCCTGTCCTGGGCCATTCCTTGTACACACCATCAGATTATGTCCTTTGTGATACTGGGGGTATTGTACCACAAATAATGAACTTCTGTGGTTTAGTTCTAGGGGTTTTTTAAATGTCTGGCAATAACAGGTGTAATTTTTTTATTTTAGTTTTTTTATTTTTTTCATTTCAATCCAGTCTTAACACTTCTCAGTATGCTGACATTTTTTCCTCTCATTGTTATGGAGCATCTGGTTTGATTTCACCGCTGTGTGAAAGACTTGGGACCATTTTTGCTCTTGTTCAACCTGATTTCATGTAACTTTTTTTGAACTGAGTTGCTTCATGCATCTTCAGAATTTGTGAGTAACTGCGTAATGATCTTCTGGAATTCTGTAGGAGTCTCATTGAGGATTACTGATGGTACTTGAGATATTTTGAGGGTGATCAGACAATTCTGTTGTTGTGCAGATTTACCTGTATGATTGTACAGAGGTGTCTCCATACTGCCTCTTGTTCTTTGGAGGGGATATATCCATTCAGAAGGATAAGGACCAGGACACCATCGCTGTGGACGAGTGGATTGTTTTCCAGTCTCCAGAAAAAATAGCACACTTGGTCAAGGTGACTATGTTGCAAAATAATGTACATGAAAGGCTCAGTGTAACACCGGTTGTGCTTGGGGATTTCTGGATTTGATATTCCTGTGTGCCTATTGATTCATCACTCAGGGAGATACGTTTGAAATGCACTCCCAGCGAGCAGCTCAGGCACACAAAGCAAACAAAACAGGTCTAATTTCGCACAGCAGAAGCTGTAGGATGACTTGGTCAGTCCAGGAAATGTCAAACATGGATATGGAAACAGGAGGGTGGGGCTCCTCAGTTAACAAGAATAGGTTCCATAGAACTCTTTAATATTAGGTCCCAGAAATCATACCTGACTCTTTTTTTAAATTTTATTTTTATTTTCAACCAGTCTCTTTAATCCTGAAATAGTCAGCTAGTGGATGTGTGGGCTGTTAGAGGCATCACATCCAGAGATGGTCATCTCGCATCAAAGGTGACACTGCTGGGTTTTGAGAGGCAGTGTTTGATCCTGCAAATAGCAATGTGGAAATGAATCGACGGGGGAAGAGCGGGTGTAAAGGTCAGGAGAACTGAGGCCCGAGGCACTGGAACCTCTCTGTCCATGCTGGGTGTAGCTCTAACTGCCCATCTCTTTCTTTTTTCATTTTTTTCTCCTTTATTACAACACTTTCCAGAATTTGAGACAAGAACTTGACGATCTTCTACAAGAAAAAATAGAAAACCCCCATCCTGTGGACTGGAATGATACCAAATGCAGGGATACAGCAGTGCTGACAGCTATCATAGACTTAATCACCACGCAGGAGAACGAGGGCGTCAGGAACTTCGCGCCGCGGTTCCAGGGCGAGCGCTACAGCTGACACTCTGCACCCCAGCCACACCGCCAGCCGAGTCACCTTCTTTTTTATAGCAGTTCTTTAGCTAGAGGAACAACTTTTGTAGGGTAAGCTGGTAATTTCCTCGTCCCGAGGAGCAGTTACTCGGAGCTCGTTGGCAGTATGTGTACGTGCATGTGTTCTGTGCTCAGTATAGCTTTGTGAGGGAGAGAAAGGCAGTTGTTGGATGGTGTATGGTTCTTGTCCTGCTGTAGCTGTTTTCTTTGGGTTTTTTACCCATCACGTAACAGATATTTAAAAAACCTGCTAAAATACTGCTTAGTAATACCTAAACTGTTTTTTTTTTTTAATGGGGTGTGGTGAGTAATTACACGTGCTGTGTTACTCCAGCTGTGCAGCAGTCTGCTCACCAACACTTCCACAGAAGGTAATTACCGTTTAATTAAACTAAACTTGAAAACACTTGTTGAATTTGTACTGTGGGAGGAAGCAATCTTCAGAAATTCTTCTCCTTTTTTGCATTTCATCCCATTCAGTTAATCTTCCTTTGCTTTCTGTCCCCATCCATCATCACTACTGACTGAAACTGCAGATTACAGAAAGCATGGTTAGATAAAAGTCACGTTGGGTTATGTGTTAAGGTTTCATTGCATTCGAGTTGGGTTTTTCTGGAAGAAGTTAATGTATGAGTTATAGTATTCCATTAAAAGTCTTTTTTTGCAAGTCTTATTTCAGCTGTTCTCAATGTTTTGAATGTTGTTCTGTTTTGAATGATTTCCAGCTGTGGAAGAACATTTGAATGACAAAGTTTGTTAAGGATTTTGAGGTTTATCCTCAGGAAAAAAAGCTCTTGTGTCTCCTTTTGTTTGCCTGGAAATACAACTTTTCTCCCTTCTTTGGTGTTTTCTTGGGTTTTTTCTTTGCAAAGATGACCTTGATCATCAAGTTCAGGAGGATTTATGTGCTTTATCCTGAAGAAAGCAGAGTAGCTCAGGTGAAACTGTTTGTAAAGAAGTAAGTCAAATTCACGGCCTAGATGGTGCTATCCGTTGGGTTAACAAGGGATGGAGGGTGCCAAGCTCCTCATTACTGCTCCCAGCTGCACAAAACACATCGTTTAACCTCCCTCCCCACCACCAATTGACTGTTTCAGGTGTTTGAAATGAGGAGGCGGAGGAGGAGAATCACCCTGCCCCGGGGGCTGGGGGTGCCCGGAGAGAGTCTGAGGAAGGGGAGAAGAGGCACGGGCGGCTGCGGGGGGGTGGCGGAGGCAGGCCCGGAGCGTTCTCTGGGGACAGCCGGGCTGTGAGGGCTGTGAGGGCCGTGAGGCTGCGGGACAAGCGGGCTGGAATGGCCGCGGGACAGCCGGACCCGCCCGCGCCCGGAGCTCGGCTCCGCGAGGGCCGCGGCCGCTCCGAGGATGTGGCAGCCACAGCGTCACTGGAGGTAAGCCTCGGACTCAAAGGGGAGAGAACAAGCGGACTAAATTAGTGATAACTGTGTGGAAATGGGAAGGAAATAATTTGTGGTGGGGAATTTCTGTGCTGGGAACAAAGGGCGTCGCTGGGGCAGGCGTGAGCAAAATGGCAGCCAGCGCTGAGGGGCGGTGCGGGGCGGGCAGGGTGAGCTGCTGGTGTCACACATCGGCACTCCAGTGAGGAAAAGCTGATGGCAGCGCTGGTACAGAGCTGGGTTAAATGTCATAAAGAAAACGCAGGCTGGCACATGGTGCCTCACTTACTCTCCTTTTTTCATGAATTTTGCAGTACCTAAATGATGGCTAATTTTCTAATTAATAACAAAAAAGGAGGGCAAAAGGAAAGGGTAGTGACCGAGCCTGGGTGAGAATGGCAGTTTTGGTTGAAGAAGAGTTCCCTCAAAGCCCCCATTGTGGAGGCTCAGGGTCAGCAGTGGCACAAGGGCCAGCCCCGGAAGAAACGCGCAGAGGGGTCACGGGTCAGATGTTAGGAAGTGACTGAAGTGTAAACAGTGATACTGCTGTACTTTTTCACAGTGCTTAAAGCATACAGCCTAACATGCTCTTTTATGCAGAAAGGTACCGGAAACCTCTGTGTTCTTCAGAGTTTGAAAATGAGCGTAGATATTAAAGGTGCTGGATTAACTTTCCTTGCTAGCGTGTGTGATGCTATGTTTGGATTTGTGATGTAAATAGTGTTATTCCAGGTATGGCTGAGCAAGCCCAGGGTCTGTCTTGGTTCTCGCCTTGCCAGCAAGGGGGCCGGGGGCACAGCCAGGACAGCTGACCCCCCTGCCCCCAGGGATGTCCCAGGCCATCACGCTTAGAGGATAAAGCAGGAAAGGGGGGAGATGTTTGGAGTGATGCCATTTGTCCTCTCAGGTTCCCCTTCTGTGCATGGAGCCTGGCTGTCCTGAGGCTGGCTGAACATCCACCTGCCTGTGGGAAGTGGGGAATTAATTCCTTGGTTTGCTTTTCTTACACGTGTGGCTTTTACTTTAAACTGTCTTCACCCCAACCCATGACTTCTCTCTTAGAGTCTCTCCCCCATCCCACCGTGGGGATGAGCTGCAAACCAGGCTTAAACCATCCCATCAGGTCATTAAGATACCGAAGAGGTAATGCTGTTCTAAGGTTTGTAACTTGGTTTTTATATGGCCAGCCTGAGACCGAGAATGGTCAAGGTCATGTTGTACTTAATGAAGGCTGTTAGTTTCTAGCACCTTCTGTAACTCTGGGTTATGGAATGAAACAATTCAGTGACGTAGGAAATTCTTCCTGACCTTCATTTTATCTCCAACTTGCCTAAATGATGGAGTTTTGATACAGCTGTTGAAAGGCATTTGCAGATCACAGCAGACAGAGCCTTGGAGTTCCTCAACCTTGGTGTCAAGATTTACTGTTTATTTCCAACACTTGTGTTCTATCCACTTGTTTTGCCTGTGTGTATTACTTTAGAAACAGAATATATTAGAGAAACCCAAGAACTTTTGTGAATGTATTTTGTCAATCCAGGATTTACGGTATGTGCAGGTGAGTGTGATGCTGAGGAGACTGTGCTTTCTGAGCATGTGTAGGGCAACTAAAGTTCTGTTATTTTTACCTTTTTACTTTCAGCAAATTAGCTTTGCATAATGGCAACAAATGTACTCTTTGCCATGGAAGTCAAGAACAGCACTGCATTACAGCCTTTGTTAAAGTTTAGCAGATACAAACGTTGTATGTTACGCTGCAGGGCTGGTATAAAGCAGCAGCAAAGACTGTACTAAACACTGTTCTTAGGTGTGCCGTGACTGTGGAGATGCTGGGCCAGTCAGGTGGGCACTGGATTGCTGAACAGGGGCTCCTGGAGCCACCTCGGCTTGCCTGGAGATACGATTTAGGCAGCTGAGAGCCTTTTATTGGCAACTTGCTTCCTGATTAGAGAAGTTACAGAAGGAGAGGGACACACATTCCATACCCTGCAAAAATGAGAGCTGATTTTACAGTAACAAACTCCCAGCTGACTTCTCTCACTGCTGGGCTCTTAATTAAAAAGGAGGTACTGCTGTACTGCCCACCTCCAGCTGAAAAGGAGAGTGTGTGTCTGTGTGTGTTCAGAGTGCACAGGGGCTGATGAAGGTGTTGAGTTTTTTAGATGATTTCCTTTGCAATAGCACTGCTAATAGAGAAGTCAGTGTTAAAAATTACTTTTTGTATTTTTTTGCTGATGAAAATAGTGTGGAGTGGCTAGAAGGCAGTGGCTGAGCTCCCTCCCCGGGGCTCCAGAGAGGGAAGGGAAGGGACGGGGCCCTGGAACAGGTGCCCTGCAGAGGTGGTGATGCCCCANTCCTGGGGCTCCACAGGGACAGGGTGCTGGGGAGTTTCAGCTGAGGTTCAGACTGGGCACAGGGCTTCAGAGAGGGAAGGGACGGGCCCTGGAACAGGCACCCTGCAGAGGTGGTGATGCCCCAGGTCTGAGGGTGTTTAAGAGGCTTTTTTCAGGAACAGGATTTAACACGGGGTCAGCCCTGAGGGGGCTGGACTGCACCAGGCTCTAGGTCCCTTCCAGCTGAACTGTGCCAAACTACAGGAAGCAGAGGGAACTGAAGACTTTTCCCACCTCCCTCTTAATGGTGTCTCAGGAATGAGATGGTGGCCCCGGCCATTGCTCCAAGTCCAACAGGTAAATGGGATCTGTGACCGATGGAGTAGGACACAGGATGGTGCTATTTATCTGTACAGAACAGAAAATCTAAAATGCCAGTGTTTCCTGAAGAGATCTAATTTCTCTGACGTTAACAACTGGCAGCTTTATGGCATTAAAAAAAAATCAAAACTTGTTTTAGTAAGGATTTAAAAGCATTTTATTGATTGTTGTCCTATAAAATCATAGAAGTCTTTTAATTCATGTAGAACTGTGTCCAAAATAGGAAAAATGAAAAACATCTTTACAAAACATTACAGCATTTTTGGAAAAACTAGGTATGAAAATATATACAGTGTATTAAAAAGATCTGAATAAAATTAATGTCTGGATTTATACATTCAGTTATGTGTTAAACATCCTCATGTATACAATAAAATTTGTTAAAACAGTAGCAGTATTTTTACTATGTTAAATAAGTCTTTGTTCAATTTACAGTTTCTCTCATTACTATTTTATCAGTCCACTTATAAATTAATTAGCAAGGCTGTATAACCACTGTCACACTGTCCAGGTAAGTATTTTTGTACAAAATTACTGCCTTCCTAATGTAGTTTAAATTGTTAGAGATACACATCTTTAGAAACACCCAATTCACTCACCACTCGAATCAGCACCTTGCAGGATAAAAACCAGCATCCCTCCCCTTCGCAGAGGCTGGGGAAGGCGACAAGAAGAAAGCCTTGCTGTTACAAGTTGTCCCCTCGTTTCTAATGAGCAGTTTCCACACCGCCGAGTCAGCAGCTGGTCCTTCAAAGGGAGGGTTTTTATCATACAGCCTCTCCCCCCTCTCTCCAGACACCTGCCCTGAACTCTGCTCACCCTTGAGGGCATTTCCTGCTCTGAAGCACAAGTGAAGTGCAAGGCCTCGTTAGACACCTGAGGAAACCAGAAACAACTGCCCTGCTTCCAGCAGCTACTCTGCAGTAAAATACCTGTGCTAAAGATGCCTCTGCAGAGTGTGGTACCTTTTCCTGGCTTTCAGAAGTCCTTTGCCCACAGCAGAACTTGGAGCCAGTCTGAGCAGCCTCAGGGCCTCGGACACCCCCGCCACTGGAGGCACAGCCCCGGGTTCCTGGCTGAGGCTGTGCCTGTGCCAGGCCGGGGCCATCCCTGGATTTGCACAGGAGAGGTAGGTGAGCCTCTGCAGAGTACAGAGCTGGTCACTCCAGTTCAGGTGCCAACACGGGGGGCACGTGTCCCGTACCACGGGGCTGGGGCTGCAGCACTGCAGCTCCTTAGGAGCAGGACACCCCAGCGCTGCTGCTCCCCGGCAGTGGGGCCAGGGGCCCGGGCCCCTGCAGCGCTGGCTGCTGGAAACAAGTTCGGATGATCAGGACCAGATGGAGCAGAGCGCAAGGAGGCAGCAATGGAGGAGCTGCAGAAGAGCGCCCAAGACGCTGCTGCAGGGTGCTGCTGGAGCCGGGCTCGGTTCGGAGCTGTCGGAGCCAGCGGAGAAGGGGCCGCGAGTCTCCAAGGCGTGGCTGCCGCGCTGTGGCTCTGCCGTCCCCCGTCCCAGCCGTGGCTCTGCCGTCCCCTGTCCCAGCCGTGGCTCTGCCGGCCCCCGTCCCAGCAGCTGGCACAGCCCCCGGGCTGCGGACGAGGCTACACGTTGGTTTCCAGCCCCAGCAGGCGCCCCATGCGCTCCATGTTCTTGTCCAGGGTGGCCCTGCAGGTGATCTCCTTGGCACACTCCGAGGGGAACCAGCCCCTCTGGCCGTCCCGCAGCCGCTCCCCCTCGTACCAGCCTGCGGGAAAGGGACAACAGTGACACCTCTGCAGCTGACCCCACACCTGGCACTAAGGTGACCCACTAAGGTCATCTCAAACATGCTGCCTTGGCTGGGAATCAAGTACCAATTTAGGATAGCTTTGGCAGATTTTTTTTAAATACAGCCAGACTAGGAAAAATAGTATGTGCAAAGTATTGCACAATTTCACTTTTTTTTTTTTACTATTGTCACTCAAATATAGTTTGAAGTAATGCTATAGTACCACTGTAATCTGAAGAGAGCAATGCGGCACAAGTGACAGCTCTCTGATTTCACAGGTAATTGAGCAACAGCAAGTTAGAATTTAGTCCCTCGAGTACTGACAGTGTTGTGCATCCCTGAGCCAGCAGTTGGTGCTGTCAGTGCAGTTGTGGGCAGGTCCGGGCAAGAATCAGTTTTGGTATTGGGATACTTGATCCTGTGGGAAACCTCAGCAACCAGCCTGTGCCAGGGCTGCAGCAGGAAAGCCCAGGCCACGGCATGGCAGACTGGGGATCTTTCCCTTGGACAGCCCTGGCCCTTACTAAAATGTCTGAGCTCCATGTTTTTAGACAAATTCCATTTCCTATCTGTGGACACCTCCCATGCCAAAACTGGCCAGCAGCCATGTTCTGCAGCTGGTTGTATCTGCTGCTTCCTTTAGAAACCTGAACCCAAATGCTCACGTTTTCCTTGGAAGCTGAACCTTTACTCACTGCAGCCCTGTGCTATTAGGAAACAAGTTTTTATAGCTGGTTCCCCCTGCAGAGGTGACATATGGTTACTGACAGCAAAATCCTCACTCACCATCATTCACTTTTTGACAAACCAAAACGACATCAGCGACTTGGAGAGAGAGTTCATCGGCCTGCTTGGCTGTGTACGTCCGGATGATCTCCACCTGAGCCAGCGCTGGGAAAAGAGCGAGCCAGGCTCAGTTAAACCAGGCACAGGGCAGGGGCTTTTATTACAACACATCACCATTTACTTAGAAGATTTCCACTTTGGACTCCCCCCATCCCTGAGGGCAGTCCCAGCCCACCCCAGCCCCCAGCCCCACTGAGGGCAGTGCTGTTCCCCTGCAGAGCACTCACGAGTCCCCGCAGTTGTGACTTACTGGTCCTGTCCGTGTGGTGCCCGTCGCTGTCCTGGCCCAGCGCCGTGATCCAGCGGGCTCTGTCACTCCTGCAAAGCAGAACCAGTGTCAGCATCTCTCTTCAGCACCTCTGAGTAACCCCTGTGTATCATCACCTCTGAGTATTCTGTGCCTTCCTCACAGGGCGACAGAAAGTTCTCACCTAACACTGGTACTTTTGTACTGGAGATCCACACGCCACAGGAGGTGACAAAACAGGATCAAACTGTGCTGGAAATCTTTGTGACAGAGAAAACATTTCAGTTTTACCTGCACAAAATTATTCCAAAGGCACGCTCAACTCTCTGAACTGTTTGGCCTTGGAAATTCCCTTCCCACCCTTCTCAAAGGACAGGATAAGACTATAAAAATAGGTAACTTAAAATATAGGAATTCTTTTCAGACTCTTGCTCTGAGTGATCAGCTGGACTGCTATTTATACTGCAAATAGCATAGAACAAATCAATAATAAGTCTGCAGAACAAAATGTCTTTTCATACTAAGCCCAGACAACTAAAAATGTCCTGCATTTTTTCCCCAATAAAATTGCATTTCCAAACAAGTCTGAATCATCTCCTGCCTTCATAATGAGATCTTTAATAGAAAGTTCTGATGATCTTTAGTTCCTTTCACAGTTATTCTAAACTTTGAAAGCCAACCTAAAACTATCGATTTTTCCAGGCAGGGACATGTCTGGAGCACTCCCTTTCACATCTCTGTCCCGCCTCCAGCCTCCCTCAGAACAAATGAACCCTTTCAGTGCTGCGAGGTTGTGTGGAAG
>VWPU01003752.1:23532-34390 GCA_013398955.1 Callaeas wilsoni
AGTGTGGAAGCTGATGGCACATGTGGAAGCTGATGGCAGTGTGGACGTTGATGGCAGTGTGGAAGCTGATGGCACAGGGGGAAGCTGATGGCAGTGTGGAAGCTGGTGGCGGTGTGGAAGCTGGTGGCAGTGTGGACGCTGGTGGCAGTGTGGAAGCTGGTGGCAGTGTGGAAGTTGATGGCAGTGTGCAGCCCAGAGCAGGCACTGGCTCTGCTGGCTTCTAAGGCAGGACACTCCTGGCAGTGCCCCGGAGAGCAAGGAGCAGGGCTCCTGCATTAACCCTGCTCTGCTCCCACTGCTGCACCATCCAGCCACCACCTCCAAGCCTCAGCACCACCGCAGCGCCCTGCTCGGGGCCCAGAGCGCGCTGGCTGTGCTGGGGACACATCCCCAACCCGCCCCTGGGCACTGCCCCTCGGGGGGACCCGAGCACAGGGCTGGCCCCGCACAGGCCCCGAGGCACGGCTACACGGGTCTCTGCAGGCAGGCTACTCGAGGCCTTACCAGCAGTTTAAATTAATAAACCAGAATGAGTAATAAATAAATATTTACTCCTTGGGCCTGTGTGGGAGGGGCAGCCCGTGCAGACAATCAGGTGAAGAAATCCCTTAAGTAACTGTACTCACTGAGTCTCTGCTCCCAGGAGCATCTCCACCCTGTCCCCGGCGTGGTTGCTGAGGAGCGCGAGCCTGAAGAGGTGGGATGCAGAATTCCGGCCGGAGTGGAGCATCCCTGCCGCGTTCTTCCCGGGAGAGGAGCAGGGCTCCTCGCCCTCACAGGGCACCACCAGCAGCTGCTCCCGCAGGGCGTACTCGGTGACATTGTAACTCTCCTCACTGCAGGGCACAGCCAGGAAGGAGGAAAGCACCAGGGAAGGTTTAGTTTACCGTTCAGTTTGTCTGGAGGCAACCGCAGTTGCAGAAACCACATCTAACGCCACGGTAGGGACAGTTCTTGCAAGCACCTCACAGCTCCACGCAGCGCTCACCAGCTTCTGCCAGCGGGTCTGGCTAACACAAAGCCCTAGTTCAGCTCTCGGGGTTCATTTTCACTGGCATTTTGTGAACCAAACACTGAGATGGCTTTGGGTTCTTTGCAGAACAGCTTTATGCACTCCCAAATGATGGACACAAAACAGGCCTCTAATGGAACCCATCCCGTTCAGGTGCTCTGAAACAGGGAAAGGGTTGGGGCTTTGTTTTTTGAGAGAGGTGGCTTTTGGTTTTTTAAGGTAAGTTTGGGGATTTTTGAGGGTGTGTTTGTTTTTTTTTTAAAGAAGTCAGTTCAGTATTTTAGTCTGAATAACTCCTTAGCCAAGGGAAGAACTGGTAATCCCAGCTGGGAGTGCTGCCATCACTACCTGGGAGTCTTGTGTCTGAAAAAGAAATGAGTCTATGCATTTGTGCAATGAGTGACAAATGCATTTCTTATGAATTATCCAACTAGTCTGTATTTGTGCACAGCTAATCATAACAGCATTTCTAACTAATTAATCAACAGATAAACCTCCACAAATCCTTCCTACTCCTCACCTCCATCCCACAAACCTGTCGGATCAGACTCCTGCTGAAGGGAGTCCAAACACATGCAAAAGCAGTCAGTGCATTTCGGGCGAGTCCTCTGCAGTCAATACTGCACCCACTCCCCCCAGCCTTCACCTCATGCCCGAATGCAGCCCGCAGGCAGGTCTGTGTGAGCAGCCTGGGCTCACCCTCCCTGAGCACCAGCCACACCTCAGCTGGCCCTTCCCCAGGACCCAGCATCCATCCCCACACCTGCTGCCACTGACTGCTCTCTCAACACACTGCATTAGTGCTTGGCAAGTATTACGTCTTTTAATTATTTTTTTTTTTTAAATCAGATTGGGTCTACACACAGCAGGGGCTACAAGGACAACTGGCAGAAGAAACATTCCAAATAAACTAAAAGCTGGGCAGTGAGGACAAGCAGATTTTTATCCCTCTTCAAAGCCTTGTGCACAATGACACGTGCTCAGTCCCCGTGTCCCCTCCTGCCCAGCCCGGGAGCAGCCCCGTGACCACAGAGCCCTTTGGCTCCGTCCTCTGTCCTCTGCAGGGTCTCCAGCAGGTCAGAGCCGCAGCTCCCGAGCAGCTCCAGCACACAGAGCCGGGGCTGGAGATGACCTCTGGGCAAAGCCCCGAGTGCAGCTCAGAAATGGCCATTTTTAGCACGTAGTGAGGAGAGATGTCTTAGAGCAATGTTGAGAATCTTCTGAGATTCAGCTGCTCAAGCAAAACCACAAACACTCAACCCCAGCTAGCAACAAACATTTCTGTCCGCTGCTGTGGTGCCATGGCAACACTGTGGGTGGGAGCTCGGATCACCCAGAGCTCCAGCGCTGCCAACGGGCTTCGGCTCTTGGGCAGAGGGAGCTTCACGCTCCTGGAACCCTGGGAAGCGTGGAGGGGAACGGACATTCCCAATACTTTATCCTTCCCAAACTTCTGTCTTTGCTAGGGCATTAAGAATGATCTTTTTAATTCATCTGACAATTTGGAATCTTAATTGTGTTTGCCAAAAGTAAATCTTGTTTAATAAGCAGTTACTTGTTATTTGTAACCCATGGTAGAGACTAAACTCCTGAACTCATTCCACAGCCAGGATCATGTTAAAAGTCACTGCGGTTCGAGGACTGAACACAAAAGCAGTTCCATATTGGTAGAAGCTCTTACCTCTTCTTCTTGGTGATGATGAGGACGTCGTTAAAGAGGAAGAAGTACACCTGCTGCTTAGAGGTTCTTTTGGAAAAAAGTCCAGTGTCTTCTACATAGGCCGTTAATTCGCCCCTTTTCACCAACCACCGTGAAGAGGAAACCAAGGGAAATGGCTGCAAGGCAAGAAAATCACATTGTAATCCTTCAAAATTAGAGATTTTTTTTAAAAATAGAGAACAGAGTACGATCTATTTGGGGAAAATGCTTGAATAAATTCAAAGCTCAGAGACTACAAACACAAAGAGGTTACACAAGTTTAAGGGACTCCATCATCGGTACAACACCCAGGGAGCAGCTGCAAATACCTGGGAATCACTCGGGCACCTGTCACCACTGCTTATGGAAAACAGAAACGAACAGACCTGACTGGTCACACTGGGGATGGAACAGACTGAGAGACCTCCTGAGGGCACAGAGCAAAGCCTGACTTCAGGAATGCGTCTGCAGGGCGAGACACGGCTCCTGAAGCACATGGGGACAAGGGAGGGTCCTTGGTACCTCACAGCTCTTCTTGGAGCAGAGGTGACACTCTCTGTCACCCGGGAAAGGTGGGCAGGGTTGCACAAACCTTCCTGCCCCGGAGATGCAGGTACAGCCTCCTTCCTTCCCACGCCTCGGACGTGCTCTCCCTCGGTAGCACGAGGGGAACGTTTCCATGGCCTTGCTGTTCTCATTAGAGGCTCCTGAAGTGTCTCAGTTGCCTGTCAGGCTTTACTGAAGGTGGATCATTAGGGATCCTACAGCTCCTCTCTTTATCCAGCTCACATGGATGGAGCAGGAGCTCCCTTTCTCTCTAGGTGAGGACCAACACCTGCAGCAGCTGCAGCAAAGCCCCAGAGGATCTGAGCTGCCTGATGTGAAGACTTGCCTTTATTAATCCAGATTATTTCCAGCTGCAGGAGACAGAGCCCCCAGGAGGAGCTTTTGTTTCTCTGGGCCAGAAAGACGGAGGTAGATGTGGGACTGTCCTGGTGACACAGATTGCTCTGAGGCTGCTCCGGGACAGACGCTCCAGGCAGACCAAGGGCCACGCTCATGAACACAACTGCCTGTTTTCCCCTCATTTAAGCACCTTTCACATGCCTTTAGAAAACATCCCTTCGTGCAGTCTGTCAGCTGCGTTCCCCATTCTGCATGATTTGGCTTTTTGTATCCTTAATCCCCTGGCGGAGCCAACTGCAGCCTGCCTGTACCTGCTGAGCCAAACCCAAACCCTGCACTGGAACTGAGACCTCACTGCTGGAAGAACAAACGCTGACTCCCTAAAACAAACCTCCACAGCTTCTCTGGTGTAAAACATGCAAAATTTAAGAACAAAAACTGCTGAAACTTAATTAAAAATTTAATTCTACAGTTGAGCCATGTACAAAAGCAACACGAGATTTGAGTCACTTCCCTTGTGCTCCCATGAAATTCTCCACAGTTACATCTAACAAAATAATAAACAAATCTCCAAAACTCTGTAAGGCTGGGCAAGAACAGAAATACTTTAACTAATTTATAATGGCTATAAAACAGAATTACAGTCCCATGATGATTGGTTTACAAGCAAAAAATACTTTTTAAAGTTTTGAGGATGAACAAAAAATTCCTCTAATCTGACTCTCTTCCAGAGACTGACTGATTGACTCTCTTCCAGAGGCAGCTTGGTTTTACTTTAATTTTTCCTTACTTGCCGAAGGAGTACATCACAGGGGCCATGTCCCTGCTGCAGAAAGCAGGCTGGCAGAAGTGAAAAATGCATTTAACCAGAGCCCCGCTGGGGCCTGAGCCCCTGCAGGGCTGGGATGTGGATGCTCAAAGGCAAATCTCACACAAAAGCACAGAAACACAAAGCCCCCGAAGCTGCTGCTCCTGCCAGGGCAGGGTGCGGTCACCCAGGGGTGCCGGGAGGGACAGAGAGGCATGGGCAGGGACACAGAGGGACACACGGGGACACAGGGAGGGACAGGGAGACCGAGGGACACAGGGACGAGCAGGGACACACAGGGACACAGGGACAGCCGGGGCCAGGGACACAGAGGGACACAGGGACAGCCAGGGCCAGGGACACAGAGGGCCAGGGACACAGAGGGACATAGGGATGGGCAGGGACACAGAGGGACACACGGGGACACAGGGAGGGACAGGGAGACCGAGGGACACAGGGACGAGCAGGGACACAGGGACACCCAGGGCCAGGGACACAGAGGGCCAGGGACACAGAGGGACAGGGACACAGAGGGACACAGGGATGGACAGGGCCAGAGAGGGACAGGGCGGGATGGGCAGGGATAGGGACAGAGGGGGATGGGCAGGGACACAGAGGGGCACGGGGGCGGTCAGGGACGGGAGGGACACACGGGGCGACAGGGGTGGACAGGGGGAGAGAGGGAGGGACAGAGAGGGCCAGGGAGGGCCAGGGCCAGAGAGGGAGACAGGGAGAGGCAGGGAGAGGCAGAGAGGGATGGGCAGGGAGACAGGGGGAGACGGGGAGGGGGGGGGGCAGGGAGGGACAGAGGGGCGGGGGGGGGGAGGGGGGGAGGGGGGGAGGGGGGGAGGGGGGGGGGCAGGGAGGGACAGGGACAGAGAGGGACATAGAGGGATATAGGGACGGGAGGGACACAGAGGGACAGGGACACAGAGGGACACAGGGATGGACAGGGCCAGACAGGGACACAGGGATGGGCAGGGACAGAGAGGGACACAGAGGGACAGGGACGCGGGGGTGGACAGGGACAGAGAGGGACAGGGGTGCAGGGATGGGCAGGGAGAGAGGGGGACACAGGGGGAGAGGGACGCAGGGATGGACAGGGACACAGAGGGACACAGGGATGGACAGGGCCACAGAGGGACACAGAGGGATAGGGACACAGAGGGACACAGGGACGGGCAGGGACACAGAGGGATACATGGGGACACAGGGATGGACAGGGACACACGGGGATGGGCAGGGGCACAGAGGGACACAGAGATGGACAGGGACAGAGAGGGACAGCACGGGAGGGACGGACGGCACGGGAGGGACGGACAGCACGGCGTGTCCCGGGGGAAGGTGAGGGACTCCAGACCCTGCAGGCCCAGATCCCGAGGGGCTCCTGGGATCTGAGTGGAACCACAGAGCAGCTCAGCCCTGACGCTGGGCTGGACTCGCTGAAGACTGGAGTCTCTTACCACCCCAGGAAATGGTCTGGTGTCACTTGCCCAGAAGTGTTGTATTTGTTGTTGCTGTTGCTATAAGCAAATATTATTACTGTCAATTTTTAGACAAAGTTTGAGAATAAAAATACTTTAGGCAAGTTGTAAAGGCTGTCTTTTTGGAGGCAGCATTTGCCCCAAGCCTGACCCAGAGCCTTTCAAGAGCTGTGCTTTTAAAACCATGAACCAAGCTCTGCTCACTACATGCCTGATAATGAGACAATCTTCTCCCAAAAGAATCCTCATTGTGTAACAGTGTCAGACATCAATTATAGAAACGGGATTGTAGCAAACACTGAATAGAAACAATAAATGTACCTAAACAAAGTCCAATAAAACTTCCCTACCTATGCCTGGCTCTGCTGTAGCTTCCTACAAAAGACTGATTGTACAGGATGTTTTTAATAGAAACCTGTGATATCCCACCCTTAAGGGGAAGGACAAACACTTCCCTGGCCTGGAAGCATCTTCCCAGGCACACCTTTCCTATCAGGTGCAGAAGCAAATCTCAGCACTGAGCAGCAGCCTTTGGCCTCTCTCCTAATGCCAAAATCTTCACAGCAGCTTTATGTTTACAGCAAAGAATACCTTTCATTCAGGATTTACTCAAAATCCCTTGTGCTGTAGCATCACCTTGTACTAAAATGAAAATACTCGACCCAAAGTTTTAATTTGTTGTGCCACAACAGATGACTTCTTTGCAAGAATCACTGTGGGATATAACCATGCTGGGAAAGTTCCAGTGTTCACTGTCTCGACTGGTCAGGAATATGATCCTCACCCTACCTTGATTTTGAATTCCAGCTGGGAGTTAATCGTGTACATCATCTCCGTCCTCTCCATCTTGCGGGCGCCCTCGTTGCACAGACGCACGAGCTGCAAACGGGACAGGGGCTGAGCAGGGCCGTGGCCTCGAGCCTGCAGCACAGACTGCAGCTCCCGTGGAAAAGGCACTTCTGGGGGCACAACCCCCAGCAGGGGCACGTCCACCTCGGCGTGGTGCTCGCAGGGCCCCGGTGACCAGGGCTGGCCCCGCGGCTGCACCGCCCCGAGATCCCCTGACCGCAGCAGGGCCCCGGTAACTCGCGATTCTCCGGGGGAACAAAGGTTCAGCCCAAGCTCTGGCTGAGCAGGGCCACTGCTCTGACCCACACTGATGACCAGCTCCAAACACACACCCTCCTCCCAGCTGGATTAACTTCCCACACTGCTCCCACACACAAACCCGGAACCACCACGGCACCATCTGGTTTGGGATCTTTTCCCAAGTAAGAACCAGTAATTCTGCACAAACCCAATCCCCAGTGGCCCTTCTTAAATACAACTATGTAGAGCTTTTATGCTTCAGTGCTCTTCCTGCCTGCATTATTTATGCATGGAAAACATCCATTTTTCCCTGAAAGTACACAGGAATAACTTGAGAACGTACCTTGCTGACTTTGGAATAACTTGAGAACGTACCTTGCTGACTTCTTTCAGAGCCTGCTTGCAGTTCTCGTATTTTGCTGAATCCTTGGGGGTTTTCTGGCAAATAGTCTGCAATAAAACATCAGTTACTTCAGAGGACCAAGCAGCACAGATTGCATCCCACAGAGATTTCACATCTTAACTGAAATCCAGGAGCTGAATCACAGCTGTGGACTGGGATAAAGATGGAACACTGGCCACTTTGTCACACTAAGGAATGCCTCCCTGGAAAGCTTTTGGGAGCACAGTGATGCTTTGCACCTCTCAAGACAAGGTTTACACAACCATCTTCAAACAAAAAACAAAACTGAGAGTGGGAAATAAAACACTTGATTTGCTTGTTTAGATTATTTAAGCCAAAGAGGGGAAGGAGGCATAGGAAAGAAAAGCCCAGGAAGGGGAAGGCACCCCCAGTGACACACTGCAGGAACACTGGATTATTATTCCATTCTTTACCTAGAAATGTACTGCAGAGAAGAGAGAATTCAGTGCTCCTGAATAAACTGTCCAGGTGATCAAATTCATCAGTGCTCAATTTAAAAATATACAGAACAAAATGATCAGGTCTGTTTCTGGCTCCTACCAGTGCTGGAATCCGAGCCTGATCACAGCCTGCACTCCTGCTGGTGGTCCAGCTCCTCATTTCGTTCTGGCACCTGAACTGAAATACCTCAGTTCTGGTGTGAATTCTGCCTGACAAACACTCCTGGGCACTTCCATCACTCTCCTCGAGCCCCCGGTCACCGCACAGGGAGGGACAGCTCAGTGCCACTCACACACAGCTCCCCTGGGAATGGAGTCCATCCTTCAGGCTCCCAGGAGTATTCCCTGCCAAAGGGCTCTCTCTCCACCTACACGACAGCAGCCCTTGTTTTTCAGCTGCAGGGTTCATTTCAATCCTAGCACTACGTACGATTCCTGTGCTGGTTCCTCCTGAGTTTCAGAACCATTTTGACCCTTTACTGTACAATTTCCCTAGTAGAACATCCAAGTATTTAACTTGTGAATGGGGGAGCAGGAGGGCCCAGTCCCAGGCAGCAAACAAATGCAGCAGGAACCCATAATCCACAGCCCAGGAATGGTGTAAGGGAGAAGACATGAAGAGACTGGGGAGAACAAGAATTGAATATGAGAGAATGTCAACACTGCAAGAACATGCAGCAAGGAAAGAGGGAAATAGGTGTTCTCACATCCATCAGTAAGGGGAGACGAGTGACCCTCTGCATGGGCAGGATGAGGAAGGAGATCATGGGCAAATTCCGGCAATCCTCGTGGGACTCGATCCGGGACAACACCTCCTTAAACGCTGGGTTTGTGGCTCTGGGGAGAAAGAGGATGAAAGAATTAAATGGTATGCTTTACCAAACGATTGTGCAAGTTGCTAATTTTTAAATAAACCATTATTTAAATAACCATTATTTTATAAAAAAGGAATTGTGATTTGCAGGACTCAGACCACCCCAGCCTTCAGCTTTATTCCCTCAGATCCACCAACCCAGCACTGACATTAAACCTCAGGCGCTGCCACCCCTGACTGTGAGGGCAGGCCCAGGTGTGCCACAGGGCCACTGTCACACTGTGTGACACCGAACCGAGGAAGGAAGGGGCATGTGAGCCACGACCGCCAGGAGAGCTCGGTGCCCTCGGAGGAAGGTGCCCACCCGGGACAGCCCAGCCCGTGGTGGCAGCCCACGCCCGGCTGGCTTTGGCACGGAACTGCGCAGCCCCGTGCTGCCCGCCCCGCAGGCAGGCTCTGCTCGGCCGTGCTCACAGCAGTCGCTGCAGGGTGCGCTGCTGGTACACCTCGTTGGTGCAGTACTTCACGTAGGGGTCGAAGCTGGAGCCCGCGTGCCTCGCCACGATGTCGCTGATGTCGTCGATGAAAATGTTGTTCTGGTGCCTTGCCTCAAGCTCTTCAAAGAACCTGGGGGTTAAAAATCCATTGCTCGCTTTTACACACAAACGGCATCTTTCTCTCACAACATCCACCTGACGCAACCCACGGTGTTATCCACTAGGAACAGCTGGACTGCTCTGACAGGCTGAGATCATCCCTCCTTCGGCAGGGCAGCGAGGGCAGTCCTGGCAGGACACGGGCCCAGGGGTGCTGCTGTCCCCTGGCAGCTCAGCAACGGCGCTGGCAGAGGCACTTCCCACTCTCCCACTGCCAGAACCAAACGCATCACTGAGCTGGTCAGACCAGAATTTCCAGAAATGGGGCTGGAGAAGAAATGAAACTACTTCAAACACACGTTAACACGTTTCCTCTTGCAATTAAAGGCAGCACAACATCAGAAGTGCTCGGTGGAATACAGGTATGTGTGGCTGCTGAGCCAAGGATGAAAGCCACGTGGTGGTGGAGCAGGACACGGTGCTCCACATCCTGCAGTCCTCCACTGGAACCAAACAGGGACTGGAAACACTGAAAATGGGCACAGAACCCAAAATCCTGAGCTGGCTCTCCCCCTAACCATGCTTATTCTGACAATTTCCCTGCTGTCTGCGCTCTGTCCCACATGTGAGACTCTTCAGCCACTGGAAACCTCCCAGTGCTTTCTGCACTCCTAACGTTCCCAAAGCACAAGCCTTGATTTCCATGATGCTCACTGGAAATCCCCCACTCTCTGGGGTGGAACAGCTCACAGATCAGCTCTGCGGGTCACCCCTCACACATGAAAAGCTGTCCTGGCTGCACCCTTTGTACATCAGCATTCACTGCAAGAATCCTCAACTCCCTGGAGTCAACAAGCTCATTAAAAAATTCTCATATAGCTCAGAAAACATCAAGGAAATGCTTAGAACACATGAGCTCATGTTAAGCTCAAATATCTTGAAATCTGCTTTATTTAATTTCAGCCCTTTATTCCATTTTTTCATCACTAACAGTGGCTCCTCAAATCTGCCACCTTTTTTCAAGGGATGTTCTCCACAGTTTGCTTTACGAACACACCTCAAACACGTGAGAGGAGCAGAACAGGAAGAACAGCAGCTGATCCCCCACATGTGCAGCAACAGGGCTTAACTAAATGCAGGCACTCCCCAGGTGTGCTCAGCAGCAGCTGCTGCACTGAGCGGCTGCCAGGCTCTCCCTGGGCCAGTCAGAGCCACGACATTCACGGGGATTTTGGCCTGGGTTGGATTTTGGTTTTGCTAGGTTCTGACACAGTAACTGCAGACGGACCGGCTGATCAACGGGGCTCTGCGGCAAGTGCTGAGCAGGGTTTGCTAACAGCCCTGTCACTGCTGAAGGCAGACTCCTCCAGCACCCTTCTGTCCCCCACCCAGCCTCTTCCAAGGCACAGCACGTCCTGAGGTGTCCCACACTTGTCCTGTGCTCTGGATTTGGGGTTTAGTGTCGGGACCAGCCCCAAGGGGCACATCCCACTCACTGCTCCGAGAGCTCCAGCACGCTGGGACAAACCCTGAAGGGAAGAGTCCCCTGGGGTGTCACTGGGGTCCAAGAAAAAAAGGAAAAAGAG
>VWPU01003753.1:0-154195 GCA_013398955.1 Callaeas wilsoni
AGAACCCAAACCCCTACACCAGGAGATGCATTATAATTCACAATAATGAGAGACTATATTTTTTAATATTCCCACTTTTTATTATGGAATATTTGGGATTTCTCTTACAGACCCTGGAAAAAATTAAAGGGTAAATAGCTTCTTCAGAGGCTTGACATAGTCATTCAGCTGTGAAAAATCCAGGAAGAAAGAACTTTTAGGAATTTCATAGACTGTTTGAAGCACGTCACACAGAGCCGAGTCTGAACACAATGTCTTAGCACTGACTCTTTTTTTCGCTCTCAGTCACTTGTTAATTTTGATATGAAAAGATAGAGTTATTTAACTGAATTATTCATTTAAGTTTTAGAATGACTGAAAAGTGACTCTACTTTAAGACTTCACAGCATCATCCAACACGTTTTTCCATTTATTGCTCTAAGTGAGGAAGGGAAGAGGAACTTGCAGATCTCTGGGGTAAAAGGGATAAGGCAGCTCAGAAAAGCTGGCTCAGGAGAGGCTGCTGTGGGGAACCAAAGCCTTTCAGGGTGATCACCACAATATTGCTAAGGACACCTGTGTTTCGTGGATGATTTTCAGCTGCCAAAAGCTGGGAGGTAGGAGTTAGTGTGCCAAGACCAAGATGATCCCTGACAGCTTCTGTGGTCCCCTGCAATATATTTTATTTTATTCTTTTTCCAAGATAGGACCTGAGGGACACAGCCAGCTTCCTCTCCCTGATTTATTAGGCTGTGTGCCTGGCTACTCTCTCTGAAAACTGATGCCTGATTTCATAGTCCTGCTGTCTGGAACTAGGCTGTATAAAAGTGGAAAGGCTGGAAAGAAAGAGAACAGGAATTCCTCAGTCCTGATTTTCGGGAAGTGTGAAAGGTGGTTTGTTTTAAGAGTTTTGATAGTAACCTGAGCTAAATAAAAGGCTGAGATTCTTCAATATTTATTAGTGTAATATATAAGGGAAGTATGTTTGTGTTTGGAAAGCCAAACAAATTGTCTCTCTTGGGCACAGCTTAATATGACTAATGAAATCTCTAAGTTATGAAAAGGATAGATGAAAATATTAAAAAAGAAAACAGAACTAAAAAAGCAGAGAACTGTACCATACCCCAGTAAAAAAAACCTCATACTATAAAGCCATTTGAATTTCTGGCTGCTGTGTCTGAAAATGACATGGCAGAGCAACAAAAGTGTACAGTGAAGAGTGAAAAGGATAATGAAAGTTTTAGAATAGCTTTGCCATAATAAAATCCTAAATAGATTGATACCTTGGTTTGGAAAAGGGAGGACTAAGGGAGGGATATGTTCTACACAATTATAAATTATATAGACATAGTGAGTATGGCTCAATGATCCATTATTTTTCACAAACAAAGAACTAGAGGCACCTAATTTAATTATCAGGCATCCTGATAAACAAACAAAAAGGAAATTCTTTTTCAAATAAAGCATAATTAAATTGTGAGGTGCATTGGCACAGGATGCAGTAGAGGCTATCAGTATAAATGGGCTCAGAGAAGATTAGATAAATCCATAGAGGATAGATCCATTGGTGGCTATTAAAAATGATGGTCTAGATTAAACTTCTGTCTCAGGAAGTCCCTTAAGTGCTCGTTGCAGGAAGTTGGAAAGATATTTTAGACAATCTATGTATTTGCCCTGTTTCTAACAACATCCTTTTGGGCCAGTGCTTGAGCCAGCATACTGGGATGAAAAGATCTTTGCTGAATTCATCAGGATCATTTCTATGTGTGTGTGTGAGAAAAATAAGAACAAGAAAAAAGGAGGCTGTGATGAGAAAAGCAAAAGCGACTTAATTAAACGACTTCCTCTTACTGTTCATACTTTCCATACAGGCCTCTCGCAAAGGAAAACCTCAATAACCCTAAATCTGCTACTATCAGCTTTAATTTTCATTTCAATCAGAGTTTTCCCAGCCCTGCTGTCCTTCTGTGTATTTGTTGCTTATCAGCATGCTATGAGAACAATGCATGAGAATATTGTATTTGACAATACTGCCACCTGGGCTACATCTGTAGTAAATTAAACAGTGCCAGGACAATGCCCAACAAATAGGAATTAGATTATTTGTAATGCTGCTCAGACAAGTTCCTGTCTTAGTTTCAAACTTGGCCAACTAATTTTCTCTACCCCAAATAATTCCCAGGCTTTACTAGGGAATTAGCATTGACAAGGGACCATTCCCCATCACAGTTTGGATGGATCCAACCTGTTCTTGAAGATATGGCTAGAGTAGGCAGTTAGCCTCATGGCCAGAGGAGGAGCCTTCACCATGCCTAGTTTGCTATATAGATGTAATAAAGTTTGGATATAACCTCTTGAGGACTGGGTGAGGAAAGGAATAGGTTTTCTAGAAGTGTTTTTAGCCCATTGGGGAAGGTCCAAATCAATCCAATTAGCTGTATCCCAGGAGGTCTGAGGAGTCCATAACATCTCCCAGGCATGCAGACATTCAGTTGTTTCCCTGAGGTCAGGACCCATTCTCAGTTCTCTGTTCTTATGAAATACGCTGAGCAGTCTGGAGATGTCTTTGGCCAGGGTGAAAGGCCACCTGCAAGGAATGCTTTGATTGCACAGCAGGACTGGAGGTACAGGAGATTTCTCTTCTAGATCTTTAAGTTTCCTTAGTCTAGGAGACGTGATTTAGTTTTCTCAGGTTATGGAGTGATGTGGTGGGTGTCTGGTATTCATCCTCTGGACACATTCTGTCATTACGTGATTGAATGACATTCCAGCTGCAGTTTAATTCTGATATTTTTAGAGCTGTGTTTTCTCTCATTTGTTATCAGACTTATAATACCAGGCACAATATAAAAACTGAAGAACAACAGCTGCCATAGGGAGCTTGCAGACTGAAAGAAAAGCACACAAAGTGAAAAAAATTGGTGTGAGGTCCAGAGCAGGCCAATAATAAATAAATCAAAATCCTATGAACTAAGAAGTTCAATATCAGTTCTAGTTCAGTCTTGCTCTTATATTGTGATGGAGAAGGCAGTTAATTGATTATAAGTGTTGCTGATGTGAACCTTTTAAAGTATGCGAGCAACAAGTCCACTGACACTGGGGCCTATTTTGTGGATGGATAGGTTATAAAAGAAGTACAATTAGGAGATGGAAACAGCATGCCTGGTTAGAAAGAGTAGAATGAATGCATAAAAAATGAGGGCCAACAAAGAGGCAAGACTTTGCAGGTGAAGAAAGGGAATTAAAACTGTTAGATCAGGTTCAGAGAGCAGACTGAGAGGTTAAAGCTGAGATGACAAAATTTGAAGGATGGGCAAAGTGATTATTCATCGCTGCCACAGCACATACCCTTGACCAGATTTGGCCCACACCAACCAGTGCTTCCCTAGAGAACATCTCCTTAGCAGAGTATGGAACTGCACAAGCCAGGGCACACTCCTGACAGACATCCAGCCTGTTCTGAGGACAAGAGCTGTGCCATGCCAGCTTGATCTTGTGCACCGGTCTGTGTCATGTCCCCCTGTACATGCAGTAGCTTCAGGGTAGAATGAGCTGTCTGGATCTGTCAAGCTGGTTCCAACTCAGCAATATCTCCTGACGTTTCCAAGCTTAAGTCTGGAGAACTTCAGCTGTGAAAGGTTCCTATCACAGTTTTGAGTGTCATCTGTGCAGTGTTGCACTGGAATGAATGACAGATACATCACATGTTTAAAAAGGAAAATGAGATACTACATGTAAGTGGTAGTTTGTGCTCTCCTACCTGTGCAGATCACAGCATCATTTTACTATACATTGAGCTTTCACAGAAGCAAATTTCTCTGCACTTTTAGAGCCTTTCATTTTTTTGTCAATGCTTTGAGCCCTGTTAAGAGTGGACTTTTCCTGCTATATTTTAGTTTCAGGTTCAGAGTGAGAGTCTTGCTTTCTATTTAGACCTGTCTGTGATGCAGTAGTTTGTATATTAATGTGTCCCTTGTGTGTGAACTGTTATGTACATTGTTGAAAAATTTATATTGTAAATCATCCTATTTTCATAATCTCTTTGTTTGCAATTCATTGCCCCTTGAAGCATTCCATGCTAAGAACACCATTTTCTTCTATGACCACTGGTGTAGAATGTTCTACCAGCAGGTAGCAAAGGGCAAGCTGAGGTCCTATAGATCTATGAGATAGAGAAGGGGAATGACATGAAATGAATGCACTCATTCTCTGACACTTGCATTTCAGTACGAGCGAGAATCCTGTGATAATCTGCCTGACTCCATTACTATGAGACATGAAGTATTCATGAATGCTGTGTGTTCATGAATGAAGGCCATGCTTTTGATTTTTATGGTCAATAATAAAAATGGCAATTTCTAGGAAAAATTTAAACTGAGGAAACAAAGGCTGCGTATGTCTGTTGCTGAAGGAACAATATGAGTTTGGAGTACAGTTTAATCTCATACAAACATTATCTGTGTAACACTGCAACGGCCACCAAGACTCTGGATTAAATTACATTTCACAAGTACAGAACACAAAAATTGAATCTCTTCAAGGGCTGAAATAACAAAAGCCTTTTGAAAAGACAATGTAAATAATGAAATAGTGATGTGAATATGTAAAGTGATAAAACATAAAAAAATAAGAAGTCCTTATAATTAGGAAGTAAACTAATCACTAAGACCTACTCATACCCCTCATACAGATTCATAAACGTAAAGGAATGACAAAGGAATTCCAAGTTCTTTTGAAATATCTGCAATTGACCCTATTTATAACAGAATACAGCTTTTCTGCAGGAAGGACATTTTATCTCTTTATGCTCTTTATAGGCTCTTCTAGACAACAGGCTCACTGACATTAACAATTGTAGTACAGCTACAAGAAAGAAATTAATTCTAATCCTAATTCTAATGGGAAATTGAGACAGAAAGAGATTAAGTGGATTGTCCAAATTTGCACAGGAATGCTTATAGCAAAGTCAGAATCTGACTTATAGATCTCATTGCATGATCTTTCCTTTTATTTTGAAAAAGAATTTTTTTTTTCTATTTTTTCTCAAACACTTCAGACCCACAAATGTTTAGTCTTGATTAGCCTACTCCTAACATCTTAGTCTAGTTTTGCACAGACTTGTTTTATGATGCTGATTTCCTGCAAGGGAAAATAATGTTATGCGTTCATTCTGTAAGTGTTTCTGAATACATATGCATGATAGACCTTTGAAATAAGTTAAAAGCTTTTTCAAAAATATAAAACTATCTTCTTTATTTTGAAGTGAGCAGTAAGATCTCCTAGTTACTTACAAGAATGTAAAGGATCCTTCCGAATATTTTTTTTATAACTTTCATTACTTATAATTTATTCCTGTGCAGCCACATTAAAGGACAAGCATATGAGTTATACAATATAGGCAGATCATGTGAGCAAAGTCTCCATGGAAACTGCCTAATTTGTGCTTTTATTTAATTAGAGTTGTCCATTACCTCTCCAAATGAAGTTTAATTTAAATTCATATGCCAGTCATTTTTAAAATTGTGTATGACTTTTCATCTGTCACTTACTGAGATCCCTTGTAGGCTGTATTTTAGAAGACTGAGTTTATTTAACAATTGAGTTTATAAACAAGATGCTTATTTGACAGCTCAGCTTATCCAGCATTCTTAACATCCTTGGAACTAATTTTCTATGCAGTATCTGTGCTATACAACTCATTGTTATCATATAGATATTCTTAACCTCAGAAATTGTCAAAACCTTGGAACAATTGCTTGAGAGATACACATGAGTATACTCACTCAGTTTGCTTGCTGTGAGATAATTGGGAAAAAATCGGAGTACAAATAAAAAGTGTAACCAAGACCAAGAAATATGCAAAATGCATGTGTTTGTTAAATGGAGCATTGAAACAGGCAAAATGTGTATCTATTGTAAGCTGCACCACAAAAAACAGCTGGTCTCATTGAGGTACGCTTAAGAAAAGCGTGAGTTGGTTTGACCTTACAGAAATGTCTGCCTGAGGGTATGATAACATGAACTGATGTGAGTTATTTGGAAGTCATCAGTCCTTGGTTGTGCACCACAAAAACATGGTCTGCAATACCTGATCTTATCTTTCTTTCAAGAGCTGCTGGTTGAATACATAGTGAGAGGTTATGGAGTACTCCGTTATTTCCCTGTTCTTCTGGGGTGCCTGTGCTTGTAACACACAGATGGTAGGAAAGGAGACAGTGGAAGACTGTGTATACTCAATAACTTCCACCCGCCTGAGACACCAGCAGATATGGAGAATAGCGAAAAACATAAAAAACATTAAAAAGGTAGTATTGAGCAAATACATGAAACATATTATTGAGATATTTTGTATCGTAATGTATGTATTCCAAAGCAAATCTTGCATCTCATGGAATGGTTACCGACCCGGTTTTCCATTTGCAACTCCATTACAGATATATCTAGACTAGGTGCCTGGTCCAAAATTAGTTTATATGCCAGCATGACAAGAGGGCAATGCAGAGGCAACAAACTGCAACTCTGGAAGGGATATAAGCAGGGTAGGTCAGAGCTGCACTCAGACCATTCAGGTGGTTTATGCATCTATACAGCATATACATATCATCCAAGTTTTAAATAGTCTTTCAGAATTGCAGAAGTTATCTCTGGCAAAAAAGTAAATGTTATTGATAGGAAAAAGTCATCATCACAACATTATCATAGTTCACAATGGCAGAATTGAAATGTTTGTGTGTAAAAGGTAATAAAAGTGGCCTAAGAATCATGCGTGGGAGGTGCTAGAGGTGCAGCTGGAGGACCAACAATAAGAATTCCTCTGGAATAATTACATGAAGGCTAAAAGGCAATACAATTCAATGTGACTGAGAAAAGTTGGAAAGAACAATGTAAAAGATGTTACAAAAAAGGCATTTATGAATATTATGACACTAGTGATTTGAAAATGTCTAGCAAAATTAAAGTAATAATAATTAATAATATTACTAATAGAAGAACACTTGAAAAACTGGCAAAGGGATAGATACTGCAGATAATAGCAACTCAGCAGCTTCACATTAATAGAGGTCCTGAATGGTAATAGGTATCATTGAGTGGATTTAAAAACTCATGGAGAGTTATGTCTGGACATAGAAAAATATCAGAGTTATTAAATAGCTACTTTGTTTCTGTCTTTTCAGAAGAAGAGGGTGGCGATCTGCTCAAGTCGGGCTTCAGTTTTCCAGGGACGCCAGAGGAGGAGCTAGGTACAGATACATCTCTCAGATACCTGGTACTGCTTGTGCACCCCGAGGCTGGGCGCAGCCGCGGGGCCGGGGTGCAGGAGGCTGCTCTGGGGTACAGCCTGCCCCCGCCACGGAGCCCGCAGCAGGCACGGCACCACGGGGTGTCAGGGACACTGGCCAAAAAACTCCCAGACAAAACCTTCCGGGCATTTCTCACCTGCTCTATAAGGTTAGAGAATGCAAAGCAAAATCATCAGATTTGAGTAACACTCAGGCAACCGAGAATTCAAAAGGTCTGCAAAGAAATTGCCAACCTTCCTTCTTTTGTCTTTTTCTCTTTGTCTTACCCTTTAGAGAACAACCCAAATGCAGACAGAGTTTTCAATGTTATCTTTTCAATTTGAAAAAATAACAGAAGCAAGAAGAAATCAGAAACTCTTAAAGCCCATGAGTGAAATCTTGATACTTCGGTCTTACAAAGCTAGTACTAAAATGTCCCACTGGCTTCAGTTTTATACATTTAGATTGTGAAAAATTGAGTTTCTGTTCCTGGAATTTCATACTCAGATTGTCACTGGTTTATGTGAATCCGTCAGAATTTTGATTTATATGCAATTACTTCATGGGGTTATTTTTAGAAAAGCAATATGGGAAGTGGTTTCTATGCATTTGCTACTTAAAGCTCCCTTTATTCGACATGAGCTTACTTACATTTCAGAAGTCAGTGTAAAGTAATTTTTCTCTTTTTGTGCATATGCTCATGTTAATATATTGCAACAGTTTACTTTTTGTTATTAGGATATTGTTGTAGTTGACAAGAATATTATAAACTCTAGCCCTGACTGTATTATTACACACTGCTAGGAAAATAAATCATAGTTGCTTATTTTAAGGGAAAGTACCCAAGCAGTTAGAACAAGGAGCATGTATTTAGACAGGTTGTGTGCTTATGTTTAGCCAATCTCTTAGAAGAGGATTTTCTCAAACACGTAGTGTTGCCACTCAGTTGCACTCAAATCAGGGAGTGTCATAAATGTTCAATGTAAAAATATCTTGTTTATTCACTTATTTATTCCAAAGCAAGTGAAAAAAAGCTACAGGATAAATTGCAAAGATTGGACAGAAGAATGTGTTAAGGAAGAGACTGAAGAAGCCTCAGGCAGTTTCTGCCTTAATCAAAGTGGTGTAAAAGGGAAGATATCTTTAAACATTAGGCTTCCTAGGAATCTTGCAAGTGGATCCTATGGAGAAGTCATGAAATGAACAAGTCTCTCAGACTTCTTGGATATTTGGAGTTTTTTCACCCTGCTGTCCCATTTCACAGTGCACGGGAAGGAGTTCAAATGCAGTGGGTTAGAATTCATCTCATCTGGGAGCTGGAACATATTTCAGGTGTAGATGTCTAAACTGTAGATCTCGGGACGTCTTTTAGGGTCAATGAAGAGTGATAGACTTTTCTAGGACATAGCAGGTTTGGCCTACTTTACAAGCTTAATGAAGAGTGAGATAAGTCGTGCTTTAGAAGTATGTCAAAATTGTTCTCCCTCCCATTTGTTTCAGAAAGAGCTGCAGGACTTCTGGAGCCAGAGTAAATTATATATAAGTCAATAATATTAAATGTAGGCGTCTGTAGGAGCAAGGACCCTCTTACAAAATAGGTAATCAAAGATTAACACAAAGATATATTCTAGCTGACCAATCATCCAGACCCCTGACTAGGAAGAAGATGGGGGATTAGTCAGAAACGAGAAACAGGAAAGTAAAACAGCAAAAGGAACAACAAATTACATCTAGACTACAAAGAAATTAAGCTGCTTTCAAAAGTTTCAACTATTTATGGCCAAACAACTGAAAAGAAAATATGCCAAAAGCAAGGAAAAATCTGTCCTTGCTCCTAAATTGTCTCCTTATTACAGTCCCCTGAAAGTAAGTACCAAAGATTGCTAGATAATACATGGGAAGAGGTGGATGGCTTTAATATTTTCAGAAGAAAATCCAGTCCTCCTGACACGACCTAACTACCAAACTGGAGATGGTCAAAGTAAGTGGACTGGATACCATCAGTAATGTGAAAACATATGATATCCCCTTCTCCTCTAGAGAGAATCACTGAAACTGGAAAGATTTTATATAAGTTGTGGGATAGTTAGTTAAGATCTGTGTAGAGAGGCTCTGCAGTTACAGCTATGCTGATGTGCTACACCTCTACAGATGGATAGGACATATCTGTCTTTCTGTCTTTGCCCCAGAGGTGTGTTCTGTCACTTGAAGATTTGTGTTCAAATCAATGAACTGTGTACATAACATAAGTGAAAAAACTGCAAACAGATCTTTCTCAGTCTTCATTTTCTTGCTGTTGCACATGTATAAAGTTAATGATTCATTGGAGATAGATATGATTCTGGGTGGATACTCTAATCCCTGGATGATGGAAATGGGCTCGCTTCCTCTCTGTGTATACATAACCCAATGACTATGTCATATTTTTTATGAACGGCCTCAATCTGACAGACTGCTAGAGACCTTCATCCCTGAAGAAAACGCAGAAAGGGCTTTCCTTGAGAAGTAAAATAAATTGCCCTAAGCCAAGACAGAGTCAGGGTGATGTTCTTTGAGGTAACTCTAACTGCAGGGCCATTCATTATTCTAGACTCTCATTGTCCCAAGGAGCTTCAAGTTATGATCTCTCTGGTACGGAAAGACCTCTGGCTCCAGGTCCTTGTTTGTAAAATGGGTTTAGTATTTCCTAGTGAGGTTTGGGACTTTGGTGGGGATTAATTAATGTTTGCACAGTATCTCACTAGTGTGAAAATGCTGAATAGGCATTAAATAATATTTTTAATAAAATGAGCCACTGCCTTAATTGGAAAAAGGTATCAAGGGATAGGACTGATCTCAACTCTTTCCCACAACTGATTCTATAAAAGACCTCATTAGTTAAAACAGGAAGAAGTGCAATGGATTCCTTCAAAAAAAAAAACTTATCCAAGCATTAACAGTAAGTTTTTGAGAACAATACTTCATAGCTTTTCCATTAACATTAATATGTTACCAGAGTTCAGGGCAATACATATTATTGTTAAAAGATTCACACTCACACCAAAAATTCCTATTCTTTTCACTAGGAATATCTCAAATAAGAAACCTGGTTAACCAAATAAGAAAATAAAGGTAGCAGGGCATGGTGATGGGAGCAAGAGATCTGACATCTGTGATCTCAAGCAGCTCACTGTAAGTCTCATGGAAACTGCAGTTCTTTCAATTCCAAGCTTTCTTCTAGCTGGTGTTTATATTATCTAAAACATGTTACTGTATTAGAAAAAAAAAACATTTAATGAAACTCCTCTTTTCTATTCTATCTGAAAATTTCTCAGTCTTGTTTACCTTAGGCATGTAAAGGGTAAGGCAACATTTTGCTTTAGGTGTCAAAAGCAAATAGTGCAGTCTTAACCAGAGACATAGAAAAATGCCATGTTTGAAAGGCATTCAAATAGTTAAAGAAATGTGAAGAGGGAATATGGGATTAACTTCTCTTTAAATATATATTTTAATAGGTAGTACATGCACAGGGTAATGAAGGAAAAATAGATTATTGAAAAATTATTTTAACTCCTTTTTACAGGTAAGGAAAACACTTCCACAAGTTTTATAGTTAGCAGCATCTGATGTCAAGTAAAGAAAGAGAACTTGCACTAAGTGCTTTTTACTACAGTAAATTGCTGTTTTCTCTTCAGGAATGGATATTGAGTTGATGTTAAGGAAGAGGTTGAAACCTGTAAAACAGGTTGCAGTTACTAATAATGCTCTTAACATGCCTCAATTGCAAAGTAAACTGTAAGGGAGTTTAAGGGCAGGTTGCAAAAATGTATTTTTATTTCACAGTTGATGCTTTTGATTAATTGGTAAGGTTCAAGTGTCAGACAGTAACTTATGGTTATTCAATCACTGTTGATTGCATGATCATGCCTTTATGACCTTATGTGTTGGAAGGAAGAAAGGACATGGCTGCTCCTGAAATGAAAACATGAATAAAGTCCTGACTTTTCAGTCTGTCTGTCCTTCTACCATGTTATCCCTCCTTAATCAGCGCAGTCAGTGTCTGAACACTTCGCACTTCTCAAGGGTTTTAGCTTCACGTACCAGGAACTACAGGAAATTTTCTCAAGGACAGACAAGGGATTTTCAGTGAGCTCTTGACACTCCTCTATGCCACACCCATGCCTTGGTGCACTTCCCCCTGAGCATCCAGGGATAGTTAAACGTCTGTAAACTGACTGGAGCAGGCGGGACTACAGTCAGACACATGACTTGGCCGCACAGAGTAACCACTCCAGTGACACTCATCCCAGTAATCACCAGTCACAGTAACACTCTGGTTTAAATTCTTAGATGGGCCACAGACTGAATGCTCCTCTGGTTTCTGACACTAACACTCAGAGGTACAGAAATTTTATTCTTGTCCTATGGGGAATTGAAGTAGGGAGTCTACAAGAGATATGCACAAAGGTTCACTGCAACCCAGTGAGGTAAGGTCAAGCCTCTCCACGGCAACTGACACCCCTGCCCATGGCCTTGTCCTGAACCATACAAATAATTCATGGCTGACAGAAAACTTGACTGCAGATTTCCCAAGTTAATCCTCTAACCACAGGGCTATCCTTCTGTCATATAATAAAAATATATAGCCAGGCAGTTTGGTATGACAATATAAAAGTCTTTCAAATTTACAAGATTTTAAATATGAGGTGCCTTGATATGATTCAGTGTCACCCTATTATTTGCCTATTGTGACTAGATGAACAGATACTGCAAAAAAATAGCTTTTCTTATTTGTCTTATTCCATTATATCTTGAAATAATTCCACTTCATCTCCTGCATTTTTCTGTACCCAGAAACTGTAGTGTAGAAGCTTATTGATGTTATGACCAAGACTGTAGAAAACATTAATGAAATAATAGGAAATGTTTTTCAGAAAACAAATTTTGAACTTTAAATTCCTTTTAGTTATGCTTCAGAACTTATTCTGTAATTTACTTTCAGTCATAGAACAAAATCATATCATATGGCCTGATCATATAAAAATATGCTAACTGTCCAGCATCTTAAGTATAGGTTGTTGGCAACAAATGCTTACTAACAATCTGCAGATCAGAAGCTACTTCTAAAAATTAAATACCTCATAATGTCAAATAAGTCTGCAAAAATCCCATTAGGCCCAAGGTCAACTCACAAACAGGCAAAGATATTTGTAAAGACGTAAGAATAATCAAATAAGATATTTGTAATGAATTATTCATCCATTTCTACTACAGAATACAAAGAGGGTTATGCATTCATAAACAAATATTTCTGTTCTAAATGATTTCACATGTAGGATGTTAGCAAAGAAGGGACATTTTTCTCTCCCTCATGGCCTGCTGACCTCTGTAACACCTGGGTGCATACCTGACACGCAACATTTACCTTCCCATAACGAGTGTGACGGCTGCAACAGGATGAGCTGAGATGAGATGAGATGAGATGAGATGAGATGAGATGAGATGATGAGATACTTCTTAGCCACACCTGCCTTCCTCAATGAGTGTCTTCACTGGATTGTCCCTTTTCAAAAGGATAAAATGTGAAGCCTTTTAAATGTATCCCTATGATGAGCAGCTTAAATGATGTGCTCTCCATTTCCTCAGAAAAAAAGTTACCATGCTCTACCTGCACATTCATCATTGCCTACTTAGGTTCTCTTGGGAGTGGGACAATTTTGGAACACACAGGGTGGTGGAGATGCTTCCAGTGTGGAGGTAAACGACCGCAGTTTTCTGTCAGAGTGCTGGGTGCGTAGGCCACTGTCTTCCCAAGGGAATTTGCACTGGCAGAAGCAGTGCAGCTGGATAAACATCAGCAAAGATTGCTAACACTATCCCAGCTTTCACTGCTGAGTTCAGTTGTCACCTTTCATTGTGCAACTTCACATGTTTTTCCATCTATTTATAATGTCATTTCTCTTCATAAAAGAATAGACAGCAGCACATTGAGATGCGTTGTCTCAAACTCGCCCAGAGTGGGGGTACTTAAACCACCACCTTGTCCCAGGAACAGGAGCCACACTTTGGCCCTTCACTGCCACATGGAAAATCTGGGTGCTGGTGATTGTGGGGAAAGGCAATTAATGTTTGCAGTGTTTGCCACAGATCCAAAACAGAGCTCAGCCAGGCAGAAAAGAGACAGCACCTTGATTTGAAAAATTCCCAATCTGGAGGTTATGTAAAGAGGAAGATTGTCTGCCTGTTACTATGGCAACAGGTTTAAAAGGCATCTTGTCACCAGGCTGTTATTTCTTCCTGTACCCCATCGGAAAATCAGGATGAGTCCTCCTCCATCTCAGTGGGTTGAACTGAACAGAAAAGTTCACCATAAAATGGCAAAGCAGCAAGAGGCAGTGCCAAGGGTGTACACCTGAGCAGATAATGATGAACTCCAAAAAGTAAAATAATTTTTCTGGGTCAGACCATAGCTAAAACTAAAATTTTAGGTGAATCAAAAGTCTGCAAAGGACTGATGCTGAAGCAAACAGAAAATCAAATAATTTTCTTCAGTTCTGATAAGGTAAAAGCTGAATTAATATTTAAAAATAAGAAATATAAAGGTAATTTTGAAATAGAATGGTATTTTAAATTGAGCAGTCATTGTCCCGTGGCAATAATCAGTCCAAGGACTGATTTTTCCACCCGGAAGATGTAGGATGTCTTCATTCCTCAAATACTGTTTCCACATTTCTTCATTTTCACGTATAGCATGCCCGGTTTTCCGTGCCAGGCAGTCAGTGTTGTAACCTGGCTTTAGCTTGTCCCTGGTCACAGCTTTCCCTAGTTACCACAACTCTGTAGTTTTCTTCCTCCCAGTATATTGTGCTTCGTGTCCCCCACCAGCCTGTTCACCACCTCCAAGGTTCCATTCTTGCTCATCGACTATTATTCTTCACTCCTGTTATTATATACCCTTTTCTCTTATCATGCTTATTTGCTTATTTATCTCAGAAATAAATCCCTTGAGATGTTGGACTGTCAGTCTATTAATCTTTATTTGAAAGATGGACAGACGTGGAGAACTGTTGGGATGGACAATAGGATTCGGTGCTATCAAATATTTGTTCCACATGCAGACACCTGCATAACAGTGCTCAAAACTGACTGTACTGAATAAATTGCAGCATTCCACATGCTCCTTACTTCTCCCTTTGGGTTTTCTGACTTTTCTCCAGTTTGGTGTGTTCTGGACTCTGGTGCTGTTCTAAGAATAGAATTTGAATGTCCATTTTTATCTAACATGGGAGTTATAAAAAACATCTAACCCTTGGTCATTATTTGTCATGTGGTTCCACTGAATTAGCTTGGGCTGTCAAAACATTTTCCATGGTTTAGCAGTATCCACGTGCCTCAGATCACCTAAACTTATGCATTTATGATGTAGGTTTCTGCATTGGAGCTTGTCAGCCACAGTTTTTGCCATAGTCAGCAAAAGCAAATATATACACGAAGGGTAGTAGTCATCTGTGGTTTTTGGACACATAGTTCAGGCTTCAGAAGAATCACGCCAGATTCTCAGTCAAAAATAAAACCACATCCAGAGTGCATATTTGCCACAATCTTTGGCTGGTGTTGTTCTTGAAATCATACCTGTGTATCAGTTCCTATTTACATAGAATGAAACTGCGGTGGCAATGGTTTAACTGTATGGGCTGGACACATCCTCTAGCTCTGTTTACACTGCTAGTGGAAACAGAGCCGTACATGCCTGCCACACAGTGCCCAGGATTCTGAATAGAAAAGTATTTGCTTTTCAGGTTGATGTGTCAGAACAAACCAAGCATCCGCATGCAGCCCGTGTGCTGTTTGACAGCTTTGGGCATTTTGGTGTTTGGCTTTAGTTCCTCAGAACTGCCTACTTCTTCCCTTTGACTGTGCAGGGAGACTGGGTGCATAGAGTACCTTGTTGCAAAAGTGCTACATGAACAAATATAACTTGTCTTTGAAAGGATGCCATTCAAGGTTCAATATTTCAAGTAAGCAGCCTGAGCAGTTATGTAGGAATTCACAGAAACGTCAATGCACTGCATGAAGAGCACACACATCACAGAAAATACAAGTCGTCTTCTAAAACTGGAAGGTGGTCACTCCATCTTTGGAATTTTATGTAAATTTTATACCAGATGTTGTGCTGCATAAATAGGTTGGAAATCTCATGAGACCATAGCAGAAGCTTAAGGCATTTGCATTTCCAGAACTTCTTCCTTGCATTTGGCCTATTAGTCACTCTTCTCAATCCCTGTAAATATTCATTTTCAAGGCTAGAATAGAACAGAAAAAAAATACTATAATAAGTTAATGAGGAAACAGTGCTCATATAATACTACTTAATGCAGACCTTGGACAGACATTTTTCCAGCTAAAACATTTTAATTATCCATTTTCATGTTTAATGTCTACTTATTTAATTAGTATGCCCGTTTTTCCAATGTTTCATTTTTTATTAGTTATAGGTTAAGCTGTGAGTATATGCTTTCATAATGCATTTCAACACTGATTCAACTGTGTGAAACAGCAACATGCAGCAGTCTGGTTTTGTCTACCACCTCTTTTTGAAAGCTAGATTAGGTATCTCTTTGCAGCAGTGCATTTTCCTGGTTACACTAGGCAGAAGAACTGCTCCTTCTCCAATGAAAACAGCACAGATGTTTCAGATGGGAAAGAAGTTTACCGAGGGGCTTATAAGTCTAAAGCAATTGAAATTAATTTCTCAATAGAAAGAAAAGTAAGAAAAAAATCAGGCATAATTTAGTAGTTCCAGAGAGTATTATCATGCCCTGAAAGTTTGCTTCTAATATGCAACACACAAAAAGATTTGTGGAGACATGCACTTCTTTTGAATGTCAGAGAAGTTTCCGTGTTTTTGTATTGATGCTCTATAGCCAAGAGCAGTGTTCCAGGAACTCTAGAAATGCACAGCTCTTATGTTTCATTACTTATAGAGTTTTAGTCTTCTGACCTAGAACATAAATAGCAATTCTCATTCATCATTTCAAACATTATTCTTGGTCTTTGAACCTATCTTTCCTTCCTTGATACTGACTAGCACAAGGAAAAAGCTTGGATGATCTAAAAATTGTGGCCAGCCCCCAAACACAGGCAAACCAATGTCTGCTTGAGCAAGAGAACAACTCTCAGAAAGCCCAGAACTGAAAACAGGAGAAAGAAAAGCAGGACAGGACATGGCATAACAGGGAAAGGGCTGAAAGAGAGAGGAAGGGATGCAGAAATCCTTCCATCTGCCGAGGTTAAAGGTTGACATATCTGTAAAGAAGTCTCCGAAAAAGAAGAGCTTTAAGGGATTTTCAGGGTTTTGGAATTACTGGATTCTCTGACATAACAGTCAGTCTTGTTCTAGGTCCACCCCCAACCCCAGTTTTTAAGTATTATCTGACTATCCTTTGAAGTTAATTGGAAGATTCCATTTTGCTCTAACGAAATCTAAAAAAAGCCATTCTTATGCTCTCATATAATATATTTTTCTCTGTTCCTATTCCTTTATCTCTTTATCTGCTTTGGGTTATGTTTATTTGTTCCTCTTTCTCCCTTTAGCTCTTTAGTTCTGATGGCAGCATTTTATGTTTTTAGAGTGATTGCCCAGAGCAAACATAGGAGCTGCTGTAAGAAAAACAAACTTCAAGATACAGACTAAAACTTCAGTCCAATCTGTCACTATTTGGTCTTTCGAGTCTGAAACTATTTAATTATATCAAAATATTAAATTTCTTTTGAAAGAATTGAGAAAAAAAATTGCTGTAGCTTTATGAATTTTTATGAATCAGCTGAGCTGTGGTCATTGACCATAGACACACTTTTAGCCCCTTGCAAATGCTAGAAAAGCATGTTGGCTTAATTGAATTTTAAGCTAGCACATTTTTCTTGGCAGGCTAAGAGCTAGCACACAGCCAATTACACTGCTCTGGTACCACACAGTAATTCATTCAGCCACAGCTCAACTGTTTCTTCAAGCCCTTCAGTCTCCTGAAGAAAGTTGATTGAATAGTACAAAGCACAAATGACTTGATAAATTTATATATTGTATTTCAAAATTCTGAAGATTTTTCAAAAGATTTGTATGAAGAAGTAGTTGTGTCTGGGATAAAGAACAAGTTTGATGTCCTAGATAGATTAACCTAATTGGAGTGACATATTTAAATGATGCACATGTAAATAATTTGGGAGTTTATCTAGTTTTAGTTACTCTCTGTGACAGAGTTAAGAGGGGGCAATTACTTCTGGAAAACATCTACTTCTTAATTGATGTTTTAATTATTTTGATTATGCTTAATAAATTCCTATAGCAGTTTCTAGTTACTGTGTTTCAAACAAAAATAATTCAGACATTCCATGTAGCATCTAAAATGCTATATGAAAGCATACTATGTGAAAGCAACATACAGAAAATTGTATTTTTCTGTAGTTGCAATGAGCTGGAATCACAGAGAGCCATGAGGGACAGAAAAGCTTTTGTTAGATTATCCATTGCAGTGCAGTCAAATCATCACGTCTCATATTCCTAGGGATGTAACAGGATGAAAATGTTTGAAGCCTTCTGGGCTATGTTTGATGTTGCATGAGGCCTAAAGAAATCACCAGGGACTTGCAATTCTGTGCTCGAGAACTCATTTAAAATTAGTTTCTTATTCTCTTTCTTTCATTCTGGATCTCTGCCATGCCCTTACTTTTTTTGTCTAAATGCATTGGTAAGGCATAGTACAAGTTATATTCATTCATAGATGTGCAAGATTGTGATGAAAAGGCTTGGAGTTGACTCTCATCATGCTGTCAGAGTGATAGAAGAGCTTCCTTCCACCTCCCTCTGGCTCACACCTCTGTGAACATTAATATCAGAAAATCCATAAGCACTTTGGAAAATGTTTCCTGTATTGCAACTTCCTATTTCTGTAAAAGGAGAGCAGTACCTGCCACATAGAATCAGAGATTAGTTTGGGTTGGAAGGGATCTTTAAAGGTCATCTAATCCAACCTCCCTGTATTAGGCAGGGTCATCTTCAACTAGATCAACCTCTTCCAGTGTTTTACCACCCTCATTGTTAAAACAACTTCTTCAGTCTATCTAATCTCATGGGTTTGTAAGAACTACTTTAGTAATCTCTGTCAGGTGTTTTGGGAACCCTTTATGGGAAGTACAGACTAAGTAAATTCAGCACATAGTCCATCATTATTCCCCTGATAATGTTTGGTAATATCCTGGAAAAAGTACCACTAATTACAGAACTACTTATGTGGCTGAATTCCAAAGCACTGTTATAATTTACTGCCATGTCTGCATATAATCAAAATTACGTCATTTCAGAGAAACAGTTATATTTCCTTCCTGTAACTACATTTATGCAAGGTATTATAACCTAAATAGGACAACAGACTGAGTAATCAGCAGTAATAAGATTTTATTTTAATGTGATAATAGCCAAGAATCAAGTGAAAGAAACAGACAGGAAAACAACATAGAAGCAGAAAAGGATGTATGCACAGACCCATCAGTTTGATGCCATGATAAAGTATGGAGGTGACATTTGGACTCTTAAATCCATCTTTGACTTCAGTGCGGTAGCATTGTGCCTAGGCTGAAGAATACTTCACTGTTTATTAGTTTAATGCTGCATTCATTTTAAAATGTTGTGTGCAACTCTGTTGAAATTAGGGTGTAATAAAATTATCAAAGCATCTCCCACAGTAGGAAATACAGAGCATTTAGGATATGAGATAGCTGATGCTAAAGACTTGCAACCAATTGCCTTCTGTACTGAAGGTATCATGATGTAACACATATTAGTTGAATAATATTAGAGAGATATGAGTATTGATCTGTTTCATGACCATATCCAGGCATTGAGTTTTCACCAGCAGTGGAAATATGATTTAGGAGAGCTTTGTCATATGGTTAGAAACTCTTTAAAGTGCTGTCAATTACTGTGTTGTCTCTACAGACTGGTTTCCAGTGTCCAGTTAATAGATATTCTCTGGCTTCCATTCTGGTTGAGACCTGCAACTTCCTTGTATCAACCACCTGTGCAAGATTATTTAGATTCTTAGAGCAAATTTGCAGAAAGGCTGTGCTAAGTGGGTTGTATAAACACTTACACATCTGTCTTATCCTCTAAAGGATTATCTTGCATCCTATCTCTTTGTCTGCTTTTGAAATGTTTCTTAAATAAGCTGAAATTGAAGAGGGAAAGTGAATGAGAAAATCAAATTGAAGTATTTCTGGGGTTGTTTTTAATTTTCTGTTTGTAGCATTTGACAGCTGCAAGAAATTACATGAGAGAAAAAAATCAAAGGCTTAAGTATCAAAATCTTTGCTTACAAGCTACTCTTATTTGGCAATCATGCTTGCATAATAACCACAACTTGGAGCACATGATTCATAGGAACAAGTAATCAAGTGTATAAAACCCCATAGCTTTTACCTAAATATATTTGGGTTTTTTCAGGACTAACTTAGAGTCATTAAGTAAATATTTTGTAGTTTGGTCATAAAAAGGGGGAAACTGCCTAATAGAGAATACTCCACATGTATGGTAATAGCAACAGTACTTCTGGACTAAGGATAACAGATGTTCAAATAGTATGAAATGCTTATTGATAAACTGTTTAGCAATACAAAAATTTAGCTTCATTTTGGCACGTTCATATTTTTTCTCTTTGCTGTTTATTATTTAGACTTATGAAGAGTGAACTTAGGATCATGAAGCTGAGATTCATTGAAGAAAATGAAGTTCAGTTTATGGTACAAAAATGACTCCATGGAGAAAGGATACATTTAATATATCCAACTGTGAAATCACCAAAATAGAAACTAGACCCATGTAACTTAAATGATTAGCCACAAAGCTTGACATATGAGCTATAAATATTAAATAATAAACTTAACACTTGAATGTATCCATTAAATTTGAGTAAATTTACACAATTAATAGCTTCGTAACATCTAGAATTGCTAGCAGACAATTCTGCAAACAGAAAGGAGGCTGTATTCACCCCATAATTTACTCATAGTGAGCAATTTTAATCAGTTTTTAAATGGTGGAAGAAATTTCATGAGTGGTGAGACTTTCCACCAAGGTCATAGAGAAAAAATGTTTAGTTTTTCAATATACTTGGAATTTTCAAGTTAATCTTTTAATCAGACACATAACACGGGTTTTATGTGTTCTCATGACAGACCAGCAGTACTCATGGTCGCCTTCTCAGCACTTCAATGAAGAAAGATACTCTCCTGCTCCGAGGAATATGAAAGGATTATCTGGTAGTCGCAATCAACCACAGTTATGTTCAGCTCATACTTGTGGCTTAGCATCCCCTGAAGATTGTGAACATACCCACGACCATATCCATCATGGGCAGGAGCCAAGGCAGTCGTATCTTCTCAGCCCCACGGAGAGTTGCCCGCTGGACCACCATCGTTGCTCCCCACGCAGCTCCATTCATTCTGAGTGCATGATGATGCCCATGGTAATGGGCGATCACATGTCAAGTAGCACTTTCCCCAGAATGCACTACAGCTCACATTACGACTCAAGAGACGACTGCGCCATGTCTCACGGTAACCCTAAGATTAACCGTATTCCTGCAAATCTTTTGGACCAATTTGAGAAACAACTTCCTCTTCACCGGGATGGGTTTCATACTTTACAGTACCAGCGGACCTCAACAGCTGCGGAACAACGCAGTGAGAGCCCGGGAAGGATACGCCATCTCGTTCATTCCGTCCAGAAACTTTTTACTAAATCTCATTCTCTGGAAGGATCATCCAAGGCCAATGTTAACGGAACAAAGGGAGACAGTCGAGGGGACGATCATCATCATGGGCACCATTCCAAGCATAGCAAAAGGAGTAAAAGTAAGGAGCGGAAACCAGAAGGCAAGCATAAATCTGGAATGAGTAGCTGGTGGAGCTCCGATGATAATTTGGACAGCGATAGCACTTACCGAACCCCTAGTGTGGTAAATAGGCACCATGCAGATCATATATCCCATTGCTATCCTGAGGCGCTCCAGGGGCATTTTGGGGATCTCTCATTGAAGACTTCCAAAAGTAACAATGATGTGAAGTGTTCGGCTTGTGAAGGGCTACCAATGACCCCTGACAGTAAATATATGAAAAGGAGTTCTTGGTCCACGCTTACAGTAAGTCAGGCTAAAGAAGCTTATCGCAAATCATCACTGAACTTAGATAAGCCTCTGGTTCATCAGGAAATCAAACCTTCCTTGAGGCCGTGCCATTACCTTCAGGTAAGAGGAAGATTTTCTTGAGATTTTTAATGAAAAGAGCATCACAGTATATGCCATAGTCATCGTAAAAAATATACAAAGGTACCTCTCAAAGAATTTCTGTATGGCTCTCCTAATGCAGATATCAGATATTCCATTAAAGTGAGAAATCTCTAGCTTTTGTCTTTGTTAATAGACCACAGATTAAAAACTATAAAACAGGTGTGATATAAATTAGTTTCAGGTCACTGGATGTGTTTTCATCTTTGGAATTCACACTGAACACCTTGATGAAATACATTTATCACACTAAAAAAGGAGCAGTTCTCTCAGCAGTCTGAGAGCTAGAAAAAGTGTTTCAAATACATCTATGAATACGTGATTTTAAAAACAGGCTGTGGGGAATCCTATTTTTGTGTTCTTTTATTCCTTTTCTCCATGTCTTTGTAAGTAACAGAAGAATGCATTTACTGATGTACCAAATTGCTTTGTTGTGGTGATGATCACCCACATATTTCTTTTTAATGATTGGATAACCCAGGATCCTCTAGATCCTCAGAGAACTGAGTCTCTTTTGAAACCATACTATAACAACATCTGTGTTAAAAGGTACGTGGGTACCTCAGGGAGAGAGATATTTCAGGCCTGGGCTTCCGACTAGTTTTGGTGGTGTTCTGCATGTTTTCTCTTGCAGCAGCAAAGATGCTACCACTTTCTTCTACATTTAATTTTTAATACCTTCTGCTTCGTGCTGTTTGCCACCCCAAAGTAATGGTAACGTAACTATTTATCATGCTGCAAAATGATCTGGATCATAAAGTGGCATGAGTTTTAAAAATACTTTCCAAAATACTATTTTTAGACATTTATATAATTTACCTGGCCTACATCCAGCACAGTTTCATCACAAGTGACATTAGCACATTAGATAATACAGATAACTGTAGTGGGTGCAGAGCAGAAAGGAGGGAGTACCTTGGAGGATAATTTCTTCAGCTAGCTTTGTCACTGGAAAAAATGTAGTATACAAACATTCCTTTAGTAATTTATACTAAGAATAGCCTGCAAAGCCCACATTGTTCTGAGTACGTTCTCTTCTATTTCTTTTTAAGGAACTCCTCTTTCTCCAGAACTTCATCGATTCTCACACTGACATGGGGAAATCTCTAGTCCAGATCTATGTATTTGGAGATTTTCAGTTTCTTTAGGCCCTGCAGAAACTGGCGAAGGCAGATTAGCAATCTCACTGTACTTCCGTGCAGAGCTCTCTCCCCTCAGAGCTAGAGGTGTCCAATAGCGATGAGTCACACTTGAAGAGCCAGATCTTTTCAAATGCATATGCAGACATCCAGGATCAGTCTTCCCTACTGAAACAGGCAAAGTTTCTCATTGCAGAGAAAGGAAAATAAATTGCAGCCCTCATAGCATTACCATGCAAATTGATTCCAATCTAGACTGACAGCTGTGGTATTTTATCATATCCAAGTACATTCTCATGTATGTAAAATAGACTGCACTTCCCTGGAAGTTTTTGATCTAACTCAACAAGCCAGAACTGGAAGTGCGTCATGTGCAGAGACTTCCACTCTGTGTGAAATGTCTGTGTTCTAAAACCATGCATACAGCTGTGACATTACAGAGAAGTTTAGATATGACTAGTTTTTTCCTTCCCATTACATCCTTCTACCCTGACAACTCTGGTTCCTCTATACCTCTTTTGGGTTTAGTGCTTTCCTTCTCAATCATGTTTCATTGTTTCTTCTTCCCCATCCTCCTCACCCTTACATCTCATATGTCTTTGCAGAAGCCATCAATTTTGACTTTCATTTGCCTTCTCCTTACTCCCAACTTATATCAGCGTCCTCAAAAAGACTGAGTTCACAAACCAACTTGGCTATGGCTAAGCTTTAGATCAAGCCCAGTGACAAGACCAGGGGTTGGAAAAGCACACTTCTTTACAGTCATTTTTTTATGCTTTTTGTGAATTGGGATTACTACAGAAAGGAATTTTCATTCAGTAATTAGGAAGGTTCATCCACTAGTAGATTTATTCAGCTTAAAATCTAGGAGATGTGAATTCAAATTTTTACTGCACAGAGACTTTATGATCTTTGTTTTTAAGACCCTTTGAAAATGGGGTAGTACCCATTCCCTATTCACAGGGATCCTATAATGGAAATGAGTTAAGACTCAAGTGCTCAGTTACTACCACAAGGAATCTATACTCGTGTCCAAAGCAATAATACAAGGAATTCTGTAACAGAAATACTCTCATTGTAAAATATTAAAATAAAAATGTTTTGCCATATCAGAATATGCCATTCAGAGCATAGATATCCTTCAGATTGACTGGTTGGCTTATTCACTAGCCCAAGGTCAGCAAACAAATTGAGGGGACTCCATTCTGTCAATGTCATAACTAAATGATTGGTTTTGAAACTTCTACTTTGAGAGATGTTGGGCTGTCACGATGTAATCATTAAGATCAGAGATATGTCCCATTATTAGCTCTGCCAGGAGCTTTCTCTCTGACCCAGGAAATGTAGTTTGTTAATCGCTGCACACTTCAATTGCTCTATCTGCAAGTCTGAGGAGGGATATTTAACTTTTCTTATGGCAGTGTAAGCAGCATCGCTGAATAATGATTGGATAAAAAATAATCATTAGCTTCAGAAACTGAGAAAGGTAGAGAAATATGTCAGAATTCCTACCTAGGAAAGTTTACTGCCTTACTCAGAAGTAGGTGGCAATGAGAATTCAAGAGATTGTGAAGTTGATGTGCAGCAGCAGATTTCCCTGAGATGCACAAGTGAACAGATTAGCATAAAACCCCAAGGCCCTTCACAGGGTCTCTGTATTTAAAGTGATATTAAATACTTTTGTCCTGACTGATGGCAGCTATATATTTTTAATTCTTTTTAAAATAAAGCTGTGAAGTTATAGTCCTTCAATGAATACACAAATACATAAGCATACCTCAGAATAACAAAAATTAATTTTCTATGTTTATATATTAATATTATCAATTTATATCTATATATATGTATATGGCTTTTGTTCTAATACCTATTTATATGAAGATTCTCAGTAGCCAACTCACTTTTCTATCTACTGGTTTTCTTCCTATTACCTTTTTCAGTGTCTGCATGTAATATTTCTACTTCTGTTTTCCACTGAGGCTTTTGATATGCAGAATCTCAAACTGAAAGACCATGGCAGTCTTAGGCCTGTGCTTGAGACTTTGTTTTGTGTCTTATGTTTCTGGGCTTCCACTTTGTCTTCCACCATAATTACTGAGCTTCTTTTCCTTCAAACTGAAACTCTGAAGAGTGAATATAGGAATTTTCTTTCTAAGAAGGAAGCTGCTAGCAAATTAAATTCCCGGAAAAAGGAGATGAGACAAGGGATTTTGAAGGTGTCTGCACATTATATGCTTCAGTCATGTCCTAGAGTTGAAAGCAAGTATTTCTTTAACCTGGTAAATCTCCAAGCTTAATCTCTGGCTCCTCTTTTAGGGTTTCACATTCACTTCTCCAAATAGAGTCCTTGCAGCTAAGGCATCTCCTTGGACTGTAAGTGTGGTGCTGTAAGTCAAAAGTGATAGAGTCAACATGCCTTTTTCAAGCATGGGTGGTCATCTAGACCTAAAGTGGATAGTTTGAGAGAACTAAATTAGTTGAAATAAAACTGTATTAAATAGTGATTTTTTTTTTTTTCATTTAAAACCCAGATCAGATTTGCATCACTCCTTCTACAGTGGAGGTGGTGGGAACACACAGAGACAAGGTAGAGGGGAAGAATGAGAAGCCCATTTGGGAGGGCTGTAATGTCAACTAGTTGGTCAACTATTACCCCAGGAGCAGAGGGCAACTGTTTGTAACTATACACTGACAGCATTTATCAGACCATATCTTGTGAACCATTAGCTGCAGTTATTATGTATGGGCCTTTAATTTCTATTTTGAATACAGACAAATCGAGCATTTCAGTGCATTTCTGGGCACCAAACACTTTGCCCCCTCACTCAGCAGACAAAACAGCCCAAGTAGCTCACACATGCAATAATGCACACTATTGTATCATTTTAGCTATAGTGGCTGCTACTGTTTTCCAATTCATTTTAATTTTAATGTAAAATATGTTAAGAAAAAGATAAATGAGCTGTGAGATCTCCTCTGTCTTCATCAGCTGTTTTGGCTAATTAGGTTTCACACGTGTACAGTGCAATGACACTGATTAATTCCCCTCTGATATGAGTACTAGCAAGGAGCAAAGATTTTTAACAGAAAAAAAAGAATATGAACTAGATAACTGTGCTGAAAGGATGTGCACAAAAGAGTCGCTTACTGTTTCCAGAACTGAAATAACTTTGAATGCTAGTTCAAGAAAAATAATTCCTACAATAGAGCCAAGAGATAGGCAAGGGCATCACACTCACCATGACTGTAGTTCTGGAGCACAGTGCAATGTGTCACTGATTAATATTCCTTCCTCACCCATTGAACAGTCTCCAAAGCAGCAAGCAGTTGGGGTAAACATACCACAAGGTACAGTGAATGAGTCAGCACTAAAAAAGGAAATAGCATGTTCTAAAAATGGCTTCAACCCACTCCTGTCTTCCTACTGCTTTTAAGTACGAGCGTCATCGGTTACAGCAGAGGCACTGCTAAGCATGTGGGAAATAATGTCAGCTGTGTACTCTACAGAATGAAAGAAAAGCACAGAGCTGGTCTCTTTAAAAAAAGAAAAAGAAAAAAGCAGCAGTTTCAACAAGGCTCTTTGCTGGTTTAAGTTAAGCCTACATGGAGAAAATCTTTGAGGACAAGCTAATGGATAAATAGGCCTTAAGCCCTGAGTTACATTTTCCCAGGAACTCTACTGGTGACAGTACAGATTCCCACAAGTGAAACCACTGCCCTTGTGAGGCAACGACTGCTTTGCACTCTCCCTCTGGTCTGCAAGGATAGATGGATTTGAACTCAATGCACTTTTCTCAGCACTTCATCTTTGTGAAACTTGATTCTATCTGTTTGCTTGACATAAAACCCATGCATGAACTGCAGAAACTACATCCAATCCCGTACTACTGAGTGCATGCTGTGGAGCTAGCCAGAGCTAGCAGAGTTTTGATACTCACGTCCAAATCACTATCACCCATGCTGCTTTCACAATGATTTATGACCAGCCACCACTCAAGAATTAGCTGGATTGTTTCCACAGCAGGAAAAGCTAGTATAGACAGTAGGGTAGCAGGGCAGTCTGCATCCTAAATCAGCATGGACGAATGCTGTACCGCTTGGTTTTCTACAGCCCATTACAGTCCCACAAGGATGTCTCAGCTACCCCTATGCCCTCCGAGTCAACACTGGAGATGTGCAAGACAGACAGTGCCCAGACAATAAGGGAAATGAAGGGACAGTTTTTGCCCTATGGTCCATTCACAGTGTTAATGTCAGCCTGCAACATCTTGTGGAGCATTAAATAAAAAGGAGTAATAAAGCTCACACTTTCCTGTATTTACCGAATGCTGATGGGTTTGTGTATCACAAATCACAGATTACTTAAATATCCCTCCCAAGGGGGCAGGGGGAGGGGGAAAAAGAAAATTAAATAAATACATTCAATCAACGATAGTGTAAAGCAAAGCTCTGACCAAACAGCTGTCTTAAATCACTGGTATCTTGAATTATTGTGTTAATCAGTGATACAGTGCACTGCTTCCATGCCCATGTACTAGCATCCTCATATTGGATAAAATGAATTACTGAAACTTTTTTCCAAACAGGAGTAGAAAGATTTCAGAGTTACTATTTTCTTAAAGCTGCCAGAACATGTCCCTATTACTGTGGAAATGTCAAAGCTATGAGTAGAAAAGGGAGGCCGTGATCCCACTGCCCTTTAATCAAGGGGAATTGTCCTCCTTTATAATGTTAGAAGTGTGTTGCCAAATTGTTTTTCAATGTTCACTTCACTGAAGCTGAAGGCTGACCTTTGCAGTTGTTACTCAAAGGTGTCACTGGTTCTGAAGAAGTTATCATACAGGAGTAACTTACTGCTATATACACTCAGACCGTTTGTCAAAGGAGACTGCCAGGAACACACACTTGGGGCTGTAATGACTGCACACTCTCCTAGGCCACAGGCTTGCTGCCTAGGCCAGACACAGCTCCTCTCTTGAGCAGTCCATGCCATTTTTCTTGCAAGGAGGTGACTAAGAATGGTGAAGTATTCACAAATGTTGCTTTGTTGGTTTTTTTTTGATTTTTTCTGGGTTTGGCCATCTTACAATGCTGTGCTTAAAGCTTGCTTTTGAAAGTGGAATTGCAAATGTATTTAAATAGCTCATTGTCCATATGGACAAGTTTCCTGGTACTTTGGAAGGGAAACACTTTTTGAAAAGTATGCAGATAGTTAAGCATTACATAGTAGATAGACAGGAAAAAAATACTCACTTTGCTCTGGAAGCTAGGTAATTGCTGTCATCTGGACTTAACTGTTCAAAACATTATGTCAATCATTAGTTAAAATCAGAAAAAAAATATGAGAGGCAATTATATCTATTAAATAGCCTTTAAAATAGTTGTGTTTTAAAGACATACTGTTTTTTCAATAGTAGACCTGTAACAAAGTGAAAAAAGAAAAAAAAGTGATATCATTTCCTGCTTCAATTAAATAAGATGCTGTTTACTACAGGCCACTTTCTGAGTCAGCCCTGCATATGCTGCCTTTTAGGTTCATCCCTCTCTAGCCTTGTAATAGCTCTGCGACACTGGAGACCTTGCTCCTTAGTCCCTGTGGTTTCAGAGGTGCTGTGCATTGTAAGTTTGTTGGGAGCACCTCTCCTTTTCTTCCTTTTATGGGCATTTTTTTCTCTTACTTTATACTTCTGTAAACTCGAATGGTCTGTGGGGTCTTGCCCTACTCAGAAAAACTTGTAGTCATCTTCAGTTGCTGATATTGTGGTCCCCTGGGCCTCATCTGCTGCCTGTCAGTCAGGCAGCCAGCTGGCAGGTGTGTTCCTGGCTCCCTTTCGCCTGTACAAAGAGACAGGTGGCAATTCTGTTTAGGTCTTTAGCCTTTTGATGCTTGGTTTTAGCAGAATTTGCATTTAATTCAGTTTATAGAAAAAGATTTAAAGGAAAATGCAACTATGAGCTGGCCCAAAAAGGCAAAGATGTAGGAAAAATGAACTCTGGGTGCAAACTCTCTTTCTTGGCAGAAAAGCTGTTTGTTGTGGCATGCATGCAAAGTTCCAAGTTTTGACTTTGATGTTTCTGTGAACTTCCATTAGTAAAATAATTGCTACCTTACACTACATCTATTCTATACAATTGCATAGTGTCAGGCTGGTGTCCTTGGCACTGCATTCTGATCCTCAATACTGTTATGTGGCTCAGCAGGTCTCCGGCATTTTTTTTAATCCAAGCTAGCCAATATTTTCCTAAACTCCTTCCTGAAGAATGTAGGTTCAGTGCTCAGGCAGGCCAGGGAGTGTTCCTGGTAGCCACATTGTTTCAGAGTAAGGGTTGCTCCACAGCATGCGAGCGAAGCCCTGCAGGGCAGCGACCTCCAGGCAGCACAGTGGGTCTTTACGGACCTGTGTTTGCCCAGCCCTAAGGTAGTAACCACACCATTCTCATCCTTCTCTCTCCTAAGTTCTTATGGTTGTGCAGCAGCGCACTGAGCTGGAGCAACTCACCAGCTCAGCTGAACACTTACCTTTAATTCTCCTCGTTACTGTTCTTTGGGTAATTTTTCAGGTAGCACTCTAGGTCACTTGACCATTACTAGCGTTTCTTGGAAAGCTGAATATTGCTGAAGGAAAACCTGCTCCACTGAAGTTAATGGTAATATAGTTTTAAAGTGGCTTGAGCTGCCCACCAAGCAGCGTCCTTGATCACATACCAAAGGAAATATGCAACCAACTGAAACGCAGGTTTCTTGGTTGAAAGTCTGCTGGTTTTGTGTCTTAGACTGAGAGACTATAAACAGGTTCTCATGTAAGTACAGGCCAAGCCCTCCCTTCAGTCCAAGCTCACCTTATATCAAAGCTCTGGCACAAGATCTCCGTGAGCTTAGCAGGCTAAAATCACTCACAGTGTGGACAAGCCCATGATTGTCTGACTGCACCATGTCAAAACAGCACAGAGTCTTGAGGGTCCCAGAGAGACCCAACAACAACAGCAGAGGATTTGCAGGTGGCTGACCTGCAAGGATCTGTGTCATCAATATGAGCACAGATGGTAATGGGGCAGGAATTTGGCCCACTTTCATCCACAGTATAAACAAAGCCACAAAGTCCTCACAACACTAATTACAGTATTTAGCCATCCTCAAATTATAATTCACATTGTTGCTGGAAAACCAGTTAGTAAACATAGTGCTGGTTCTTTCTCTTTTTTTGTTTTTAATTCATCACTTGTGAGATATGAGTTATAAAACATTATTTAAGTGAAAGAAGCACAGTTCTTTAGAAAACACAGAAGCAATTTTAGTACACTGGACAGAAATCTTTCATTCAAGGATTGCTTAGTGCAGTTTGTTTGGAACTCCACATGAGATAATAAAATCATGCAATAAATAATGCTGACAATGATTTTCCTATTTGAACATCTCCCAGCTGGAATAGTATGTTTGTGTTCTGTGATCTGCATGGGTGTCCAGATTATTACCAAATCCCAAATTCCTGAAGTCAAGTTGTTTTCAACCCAATGTAAAGCATATATTGTTTGGGATCTACATTATTTCCTTCCTCTTTCTGTAATACTGTAGCTGTTCAGAGCAAAGCCTGAAGAGAATGGCTGGCAAGGTAAAGATGGAGCTTGTTTTCTCAAATGAGCTCCTGCCTTGATGGACAGTGTCAACACACCTTCGGAATGCTGCAAGAACTCCCGGTGCTTCTGAGCTGTCAACATGTTCAAGAAGTAGAGGGTGGCATGTGAAAATTAAAGCTAATTATGAAGAATGACATTGTTACTGGTGAGGAAGAGTCCCTGGCATGTTTTGTAGAGATTTTTCAATGACTTCATTGCATAATTCATGTTCTTTGCACAATGAATCAGCACATTAAAAAAAAAAAGCCACACAGAAGAAACTAGTCAAAAATGTGCACTGAGAATTGTGGTGAGTTGTAGACACAAGATTAACTACTGAGGAAACAAACTTCTCTTTTCAGATGCTGCACTCTTCCCTCCTGCAAAAGTCCTGAGCAACGCGGTCAGGAGTCCACAGCCAGTAAACAGGGGAATGTCTTTGTGCCGTTAACTTCAGAAAAATATTCTTGTAATTGCTTGATGTTCCTTCTTGAGTGAAATTTTTGAAAACACAGGAGGTCCAGCTCCCATCTCCCGCTGTAGTACCAAGGGAACTTTCTACCATTGCAAAAAATCATCTCTGCCTGCTCTCCAAGATTGTCATTTACTTTCACCTACTTACAGCTGGGCACAAAGGCTGTTTTTCTGAGCCTCTTGAAGAAGATATGACTTAAGAGAAAACCTCTTACCTGCATTTCAGATTGTGTCATCTTCTTGACCAGGCCGAGAAAGCATAAAATTACAAAAATTATGTGTCTCCAACAGAGTGCTTCATATCTTATCCTTCTTCACATCATGTATGGTCTAATTCCATGTGCAGACAGCTCCTGCTTCTAGTAAAATGTGAAATTTGTATTACTGAAATAAGATTTAGGTAAAAAATCAATATTTCAGTTCATTTTATATCTGCATTCTAATTAAATTCACAGGACTTCTATGAGGTAGGTAATCCTCACTTTAACCTTTGGGAATGAGAAATATGAAGAAGTGCTAGTCATCTCCCTCAGCTGAAGCCCTTTATTTAGAAGAGTTTCATTTTAGATAGTAAAGTGATCAGCAGTTTGAAGCAGATCAGCAGTTTAGTTGTGGAACATCTTTAAAATTCTGGGAGTTGTGAGGAAATGCCATAGAAGTGGATGGAACAACAGGAGCAGATCTGTTTTGAAGTGTCAATGGCTGTTGCCATTTTGACTGTTTTAGCTAAACCCTAAACTGAAATCAAGTAAAAAAAAAAACCATTAAAAGTGGTCAAAATCCAGAAGAATGAATATTTCATTGTTTCTTCCAGTTTTGTTGTCAGTATTGCTTAGATATAAGACTAGATATTCACACTCCTAGAATTATTTTTAGGGGGCCTAAGTTACCTATTTCTCATCAGATACGAGGAAAAGCTTTCTCCCCCCCCAGTGTAGTCAAACATTGGAACAGGTTTCCTAGACAGGTTGTGGAGTTCTCATCTTTGGAAGTATTCAAAACCCAGTTGGACACAGTCAAATTATAACTGAATATCCTGAGTTGGAAGGACCCACATAGATCATCGAGTCCATCTCCTGGCCCTGCACAGCACCATCCGCAGGAGTCACACCATGTGCCTGAGGGCATTGTCCAAACACTTCTTGAGCTCTGTCAGGCTGGTGCTGCGCCCACTTCCCTGGGGAGCCTGTTCCAGTGCCCAAACATCCTCTGGGTGAAGAACCTTTTTCTAATATCCAACCTAAACCTCCCCTGGCACAGCTTCAGGCCATTCCCTTAGGTCCTCTCACTGCTCACCACAGAGAAGCGATCAGTGTCTGTCCCGCCTCTTCCCCTCACAAGAAGTTGTAACTGCAGTGAGGTCTCCCCTCAGTCTCCTTCAGGCTGAACAGACCAAGTGCCCTCAGCCGCTCCTCACACAGCTTCCCCTCAAGGCCCTTCACCATCTTTGTAGCAGTCCTGGGTAACCTGCTGTACCTGACCATACTTTGAGCAGAAGGCTGGACTAGAGACCTCCAGAGTCCCTTCCAACCTCAGCAATTCCATAATTTCTAGTTTGTTCTGTAGTTTTGACAAATCCATCCCTGTTTTTCCTGACAACATGCTGTTGTTTTTTTCTTCTTGAGAATCAGGAGGCAGACTTACCGATAAAGTCCAATTAAGTATCCAAAATCCTTCTTCTGTCACGTCCGGTCTGAGCACAGTCAGTACATGCAACAGGAAGAATAGAAACATGGAATCATTTAGATTGGAAATTACCTTTAAGGTCATTGAGTTCAACTGTTAACTCAGCACTGCCAAGTCCACCACTAAACCATGCCTCTAAGCACCACATCTACATGTCTTTTAAATACCTCCAAGGATGGTGATTCAGCTACTTACCTGGGCAGGCTGGCCCATTTTAATCAAATTAAAACACAGTGTAAAACATATAAAATAATAAAAGAAGAAAAATAAGAACTATTCTCATACAAATAAGTACCATTTCTGTAAAAGGGAGATAGAAATAAGATTTAGAATAAAATTCAGAAATCATAACTTTCATGGCCATTAACCAGTCACACAACACTCTAGGTATTTAGCCAAAAAATTAGTAGTAAGGGGTATTTTAAGACATGAACTTCTAACAAAGAACAAGGATAGTGACATTTCATCTAAAGCAAGGAAATTTGTTTTTATAGTATCAAAGTTTCTAGAATACCTACTGTGAAGATGAGAGTTTGGTTTCTTCTTTAGCCTGTAGGAGGTCAAGCACCATCTTTTCAGTTCCCTGAATTACATTCTGAGCAGCAGGATGTACATCAGTTTGGAGTAAAGGTACTTCTTTCTTTGTTAGGAGGTGCCACAAGTTTTATCCAAACACACTTTTACATAAAATTCATGTGAGTGCTTGGCCTAGGGGCTATAACCGAGCTCATTCTTTTCAGGTAAATGCCTGATCACAAAACTGCATTAAATCCTTTTATGTCAATGGAGACCCTCTCTCCTAACCAGCCCTTCCCAGGCAACTTGGGAGTGCTTCATGAAAAGGCTGTGAGTGACAAAAAGAGGAGAGCATAACAGTTTATTTATGAGCCCTAGGTCTTCTTCTTCCTGAGCTCTCCAAACATTATTGATTACAAGGTGACCAAGAAGGTCTTCCACTTCCACAGCTGTTTCATCGTAGAAGGAAAGAATAAGGCTACTGTCCTGGGGGAAAAAAAAAAAAAAGAACTTTTTTCTTCAGAAGATGATCTGATGGGGAAATAACAGAAGGCCTTTCTGCTGTCTGTAATCAGATACAGTAAGTCCAAGAAAGGAGAACTATTTGAGATTTTTCTTCATGCTTTACATTTTGATTGCTAACTAGACGGACGTTTTGTATGCTACTTTGAAGGAACTAACTTTCCTAAATGCCTTTATGGGGAATTTAGGATCCTTCCTAAGGTTCTGGAGCTCACTCTCAGTTCAGCTTCATAACATGTAGTCAGAGTTAGGTACCAAGTTCTTTTTTAAAGTTGACCCTAGGTGATTAATGTAAGATATCAAAATGAATCAGTGGCTGGACAATTGAAAGAGGTCAAATTTTCTGAGCCTGATGCTCCTTACAGCAACAGTGAATGATACCTATGAAGGAGACTGTAAATTCTCTGTAACAGCTGTGACCAGATCAGCAGCCAGACCTTGTCAGCCAGTTTTTCTTACAAAAGGAAATTCATATGGTAATATGCAGTCTAACTCCTCTGTGGATAAAAACTACATATACAAGGATTCATGTTAACATCTAGAACAGAAGGAAGGCCTTTTTAGACATTATAAATATCAGCACTCATCACTATATGCAAGTAGATAATTAGGGTAATTATTCCAAATTAGCAGCTGCAAGCCCTGCAGATGGGAATTTCAGGGGCTGGTAACTATTGTAAGATAGAATTTCTGCAAGTTTCAGAGCCCTTTCCATGTTTTGGAAGATGTGTATTTAATGACCCTCATACATGATGTTAAATATTTTTGTTAATATCTCAAAATAAAAATCTTTCCTGCATTCGTATAATGCTTTTGCTTTTCTTTAAAACTATGATGGAGTCTGAGATGGCCTGGATTTGGAAAGATTTTTCCAAGTATTTAACCTATTGGCTCAAGTAAATGAAGAACAAGGCTGAACTGAGACTCAAATTTTGCTTCTATTCACAGTCCATGAAGAAAAAAAATGTCAAGGGCCCTTTTTTTTTTATTTTGAAGATGGAAAAAAGACCCCAGCTGTTCTCCAAAGCTCTGCATGAAACCTTCTGAGAGAACACATGGTCAAACTTCCTCAGCCTGTTCCAGAACATTTTCACTGTGTTCACTGTATTGTGCTGCTTTGAATGGCTTAAGGGCAAAAAAAAAAATCCAACAGAACCCAGATATTTTAATTGTGAATAATGTTGTAACAACCATAAATGCTTCTGTGATAGCCAATGAGTTGGTCTGATTAGAAATGGATTTTTGTTGCCTTGATATGTACCATGAGCACACCACAAGCACAAATGGAGCAGGACTTCTTTGGTGTTTAGCTTTGGTCTTTAGCTGTTATGTGAATTCATATAACTTGTGAATACAGACAGCAAAAGAAATTCAATCAACAGAAACAGTAAAGCACATAACTGTAAGATTTGTCCTTATCACAGTGAAGAAGCTTAAATTTTTAGATACTTTAACGTACAAAATCAGTCATTCTTATCTTTTAAAATAAGATTGCAACTTCAATCAACAAATAAGCCTGTGTATACTCATTTAAATCCAGTCCTTATCTAATTATTTGAACATGGAACTTCAGACAAAATAAAGTTGAGAAAGTAATCATTTTCTGCATTTGAGTAAGTAAAAGGTTATTGATCAATGTCTTTTTAAACTTTCTATTTAATTATCTTTGAACTAAAATGCAGGAAAATTTTCAAGCCAAAATAATTATTCTATGAAAAAGTTATGAGGGTTTTTTTTTAAGAAAATAATATTAAGACATGATAATTCAGCTTTAGTACTGAAAATTGAATAGTATATCTTGTAGTGGGCCTATGTAGATGCCAGTAACTGCTTTTTCAGCATTTGGGTTTTGGTTTTAGCCATGCTGACATACATTTAATAAAGAATATTTAAAAATAAGAGTATGTTTGTGTGATACCAAGTAATAAATTAACTCTCTAATTCAGATTTTTACAGCTGTTAGTGTTGTCAGCTGTAGATTAAAAAATGCTCAATTACATATATTTATTTTCAGTATATTAGGCGGTGGGCTATAACTACTACGACTACATGTAAATACCTTTTAGATCTCACAGAATCATATAAAACATTCTTGCAGCATTAATCTTACACGTATTAGGTCTTAGAAAAGAAACAAGGATGATGTATCACACTTACAGGCTTCAAGTTTGGGAGGATTTTCGGTGCTTCCTTTCCAATCGCCATCCAAAGCTGAATAATGTGAAAATTTTGTTTCTTTGCATGATCTAACCCATATTTCACTTAGATTCATGCTCTGTCCTATTACATTGTATAAGAACATGACTCTGTTTTTCTCTCTGATAGTTATCTCTAACATTTTTCTGATATGTGCAATCTATTTCATCTCCTTATCTGACTTCACGACTTTGTTTTCAGTCTTTTTTTTTTTTCTGTCTTAAGCTTGATTTTTTAATGTAATATCTCTATTTTTACTTGTTCATCCCCCTTTAAAACTTCATTTCTCCCTTAATCCCTTTTTAGTACTCAAAGCCCCAGGTCTATTCACTTGGTATATGTGGCTAATTCGTCTATCTTGAAAGGGCTGTAACTATGGCAAGCAGATCATGTTAGTTATTTAAACCCAATCTCCAAGGCTGCTGAAACCAATGGGAGCATTTGTTTCAGCTCCACAGTGAACTCTGTCAATAGAAGCTCTCAAATATGTTTGATTTGCAAATCTTTATTAGACATCCTGCCTTGCAGAAACTACTAAATACAAGTTTAATTGAGATTTCAGACTTCTAATATATTGGTAAATAAAGGCATTAAACTGCTTAATATAGATGGAATCATTATGTTGATAAAGGACTTGATGCTGCCAAGGGCATCAGCCTTGGTCCACTGATGAACTCTGTCACATCCTACTTTTTAACCATCAGTCCTTATAATGCATTTCAGAGAGTTGCCTATATCTTTTAAGCTAAGTAAATGCATGAGTGTGTTTCTGGATTACAGCCAGAGGACTCAGCACCTTGGAAGATTAAATAAAAAAACAAACAAAATGAAACAAAAAAACCCAATACTGGCAGAGACAGGCCTGCTGTGTTTAATCATAAGCTTTAAAACAAGGCTGATTTCACTTTGGACTGAAGAATACAATCCTGCTCAATTCTTTGGTAATTTGTGGTGCAGAGAGATGTCCATCCACCAGCTGTCAATTATTTGACTACTAATCTTACTATTTGGAAATCCACCTGAACTGCATAAAAGCAACTGCAACCCTGCAACCACACATATTATTTAACTGCTTGCATTCCTGATATGTTACAGTCTCTATCAACTATTTTGCAGTTTCTAAATAGAAAAAAGACAAATTACCACTTTCACTTTTTTTCCCACAGAAGTTTGCTCTAAATCATAATCCTCTCCATTTATGCCAAGATCATGTCTTAGTTTATCTTAAATATGCCATTCACATTCCTGAAAGCCCCTTATAAAGACTGCTGGTAATAAACACTGCAGTGCTCAGGTTTCAATGAGTTTTAGGTCTGAGATACCTGATTAACTTACTGTTATCAGGTGAAATCTATGTGCAAACTTTAAGCTGCTTCTTGCTCTTTAGAGCATGTCTACAAATAGATATAGCAGCTCAGCTCACAATCCATGACTTCATTGTTCCTTGGGTTCTAACATTTATAAACTGAAAACTTCCAACTCTGAAGTTGAAGTTAAATAGCAAAATCATTTAGGGTTCTTAGAAATCTCTTTATAAGCAATCTGTTTCTGAAGAATAAAAACCTCATTATTTGTCTTTGTAAAATGAAAAAAAAGGAAGGAAGTATTTAAATATATGAAAAGAATAAAGCACCTTCTGTGTGTGTGTTTTATGGTCTCCATTAGGTACCTCAGGATGAATGGGGAGGATACCCAGCTGGTGGGAAAGATGAAGAGATCCCGTGCAGAAGAATGAGGAGTGGGAGCTATATTAAGGCCATGGGAGATGAAGAAAGTGGAGATTCTGATACTAGCCCCAAAACATCGCCAAAATTAACAGTTCGACCAGAGTCATTATTAAAATCCATTGGGCAAAGACCACTGGGAGATCATCAAAAGTAAGCTTCCTCTACACCTTTCTGAAAGTTGTTATGACTTGGATAACTTTTCTTTGTGTCTTATGGGCAACAGTTAGCATCCATTGGGCAACGGTTAGCATCCATAGGAAAAGAAATTTCTCTAGTTTGAAAGGAAATTTTGTCGTTTCATTTTAACTTAGCTACAGTTTCTTGTGATTACTGGAGGAAAACCTGCCACCTTCTTCCTTCCATGAGATAAACCTTCTACTTCTGAATGAGTTTGTTATGTTTACTGAAGGAAATATATACATATTTTTGCCAAAAGTTCAAAGTTCTGATTCTTTTTTTTCTCTAGAAGGATTGGTTTATATTATAATTTTTTTATTATTTCATTGCTTTCTCTGAAATAGAAAATACACTCTATTCTATACTAGATATAACTGTAAATATATAATTGTACTATATATTGGGCATTTTACACCTTTTTTAATCAGTGTAATGTTTTATGTATCAGCTATACTGTATCATACTCATTTAAACACATTGTGGAGGATTTTGTTCGACTGGGTTATTTTTCATTCATACTACCATTCATACTACCTACAATATGACCTATTAAATAACTTTAGCAAATCTTAAAACTATAGGGAAATATGTAGCTGTATATGTTTTCCAATAGATCTTTATTTTCCTCTCCTTTTTATCTTTTCAATATATCATTTAATAAGTAAACTCTAAATATACTTGTGAGGGGAGTTTCAAAGTGGTAGCCTGATTTAAAATCTGAAGATTCTATTAATGTGACAGGGTGTTTCTCATGGCTTAGGGAATTTATCTTTTTGCCTGGGATATAAACTAAAGAAATTAAGAGTGAAACCTTTGACCAGGTGTTGTTCATTGTTCTGTAAGTAATACCATATGGTTTACCATAGTGACTCAACTTTTCATAAAATAAAACAAAAACCCTAGGCAAGAATCCTTTTGGCTTAATTAAATTTAATTATTTACTTTGCAATCTTCGAGAAAACCACCAACTTTTACTATTATTGAATAGAAGAGTTTTCAGCTTTATTGTTTCATATCGGAAGGTCCCAGCCACTGCCTGACTGGGTTCTGGGCACTGTTGTAGGCCAGGGATCATTCCCAGAGACAGCTTGGTTGCAGTCATCCCAGTTTTGGAGGGTATGTCTTATCTTATTTGTACCACAAACGAAAATGTCTTCTTAGACACTATTCTAACTTTCCAAGCACTTAGACCAAATAAAATATATTCTATGCTGTTCTTTGTTTCCAGCTATGGTTGGGCCTCCCACAAGGGAAATCTGGGTAGCAGCACAAATTTTGCAGTGAGTGACAGGTCTTGGTGCCTGCCATAGACCACTACAGCTTATAAACAGGTTCAGATAGCAATTAAACATAACTAAACATGCATATTCAAATAAGGACTATATTTCAAGAAAGAAAGTATTCCTGATTTGTTAAATCCTGAAGGCAGGTTGTTATTAGTAGGTCAATACCAAGTGTTGTGTCTTCTGTCAGTTTTCCGTGTATTGCAAGTACACCACTCAAAATTTAATTGATTAAAGCACGGGCGCACTGCTGATGCATGTACTGGGGTTGACAGCTGTGCTTGTTCATGGCCCCAGAGGGTTTCATGGCATAGTTACCACTAACCAGCCAGAAAAAGAGGAAGCTTTTTGTAATACTGTAAAATATTATTAGGGGCTCTGCTGAGGATTTGTCGCTAGCACTGGACTAAGAATAATTGAGCAGCTAGGCTGCTGCTGCTGACAGATACCTTTTAAGTCCTCAGTTTTTCCTTACACTGAAGTGCAACACCTTGAATCTGCCAGCCTGACACACACGGTTTTTTCCAGTGAACTTCAAGCAGAAATGTGACAACTATTCTGGTTCTTGTAAGTCTTTCTTGCAAAAATCTACAGATTTCAGCAATCCTAAAGCAGACAGAAAATTCCTTGTTGCACAGAAATACGAAGTGCTGATCCTAAACTTGGGTTTTCACTGCAAGCCATCTCCTCCCAGTATATCTGTCTCCCTGTCACTGTGGTTGCCTTTTCTGTCTGTCAGAGTTCTATGAAGGATATAGCAATGGATAATGGTTATGGAGCCTTCCTTCCTCCTCCAGCATGGCTCACTAATCCCCACTGCATGCTGAGCACCATTTGTACCACTGATCATGATGCTGAACCAGAAGCCAGGGCTTTGAACAGAATTCCTGCATGTATAGCAGGGCTGAATAGCATTTCTGGCATGTGTTATGAGAAATTACATAATTCAAGATGTCAGCTGTATTAGCTGGCTTTTTAGCTTGTTTACCCAGATGGAGGGAGCTGGTGCACAGAAATAAAATGGGAGTTTAATTCTCTTAGTCCTCTGCTTGGGTGACAGGGTAGCTCAGAGCTGGGGTCTGCCAGAGTACCAGTAGACTTGTAATAAAAGCTGAATATAGATAATTTTGGCAGTATAAAAACATTTATTGGCTGCAAAACAAAAGTAAATGGATTTCCTAAGAAAAAGCCTAGTTTTCCATCACTATCCTGAATACGATAAAAAGAAAATTAGAACAGCCTTCACTTAACCTCCAACAGACGTTTCACATGCGTGTGTTTCTTCTCTGAGTATTATTAGGCATCTTTGCAAGGATTTTTTTCCCATTTAAATTCTGTTTATGCTTTGACAAAAGTAAGCACTATTTTACTGGTTTGTGTTGCTCAAAGATTCAGCAAATTGAACATTAAAAGTTTCTAAACAATAAAAATGCATATTTGCATGTGAATAAATAAATACAAATAGATAAATGTAAATGACATAATAGCAGCATTAAAATTCTGAAATAATCTCTTTTAAGTTGCTTTTGGAAAGGAGTATCTTTTACTCCAAGCTGGAAAAAAGCAAAAGGAAGTGCATAGTCTGCCACTGCTGGTTTGTAAAGCTGACAGAAGCGGGTCATACACCCGACCACAGCCATCTGATCACCACCTCTGACAGAGACACAGCACAGCCAGCAGCATCCCCAGCCCACCTCCAGCCTAGGCCACCTGTCTCACCTCTGGTTAGTGCCAAGACGTGGTTCAGGGACCAGCTCTGCTGGATGCAGCCACTCTCATTGTAGGTTGAGAAAGCTTGGCCAAAGGGTCAGGTAATGGACCAGGCTTGTTTCTGAGTATAGCTATAGCATAAGGGGCTCAATTTTTTCTGGACTTTTCAAAAATTAAATGCACCTAAATATCTAGATTACTCACTGAAGATAAATGAATTTCAATTCTTTCTTTGTTTTTCAAAAAACTAAATAGTATGTTGCCATTAACATCAAGTCCATTAACATCAAGTTGAAGGCCAGTGTAATTTACTAGTATTATTAGGAAATTGCATTTGAGCAAATTATAATGCAATCAGACTTGCTGTGGTGGAGACAGGACACATACCTGAATCTGCTTCCTTTCAACTTTTTGTTTTCTTGGAATGGCACCAGAAGTCCTATTTAATGTGGAAATTATGTTTACTCCCAGTAGCCCTGGGAATAAAAATGTTAATTTGTTAATTTTTTTTTTTTTTTTTTTTTTTACTTTTCACTATTGATTATACAAAATTGTTCAGATGTTAGTTTCTGTATACTAGAAGTGAATATTCAGTCCATTGCTTTCTGCTGTGCTGAAGATGAAGTTAAACTGTGTTGGAAGGCAGTAGTTTGTAGAAGGTATGTCAAATACTGCTAGGCATTTTCATTTACATTAAAGGTCAAAACAACTAAACAGTTTATGGAATGGATAGCTGAAACAAAGAGAGTGTCTGTCCCTGTCCTAAATAAGTTTTGTGCTATCCTGGAAGAGAAATTGACCCACATGATTTGAAGGGTATCCTTCCAACCTAGTAAATGTCATTTTTCTGTGTTTATGACAAAACCAAGCAAAGCTGAAATGGAAGCATCACAGACACTGGGATCCAGAAGGCAAAGCTGAAAATAAAACAATAATTTGGTACTCTGGAATAGGAGAGCAATTCTGAAAAACTGAAGATAATACGGTTATTTGATGCTTTTCATTTTCAGGAAAAAAGTACTTAATATACTGATTATGTAAATGAACAGAATAATGCTGTAGAAATAGCAAATTCCATTTTCAGTATCTCCTTTTAGAAGTGTTGTGAAAGAGTCTGAAAATCATCTCACCATTTAGTCAAAAGGGATAACAATAGCGTTTAGCCCAAAGTAAATACACTCTATTTGGAGATCATACTGGTATCACTCACGCAAATGAATACTCGTGCTGTGCTGAAGCTTTCCATTATGCTCTGAAGTGATTCACAGGAAACTATGAAGATGAAATAGGTTAAGCTACAATAAAATAAATTCAGTGACAGCAATGTGTAATTTTGTTTTGTGAACTTCTAATGGCAGACTTTTCTGTTTCTGGTAGTCCAGACACCTCAAGCTGATGGGTGGGCAGACACGAAGACGGGAGAGCACAGAGTTAGTACAAAAATGTAGTGTTTCAATGAGGAAGGAAATCTGCCGTTGTACAAATTATTTGACGAACTACCGCAGTACAATACCAGTGATACTTTAAGTTGTCGTGACAACCCAAGATGAAGTTTTTCACTTAATCTTCTGCCAGATTTTGACCACTGTATGGAATGAATATCTTAAATTATGAATCACGCTCACAGAGAGGGAGCATCCGTGCCTCCCTCAGATGTTTAACATCTTTGCGTTGTAGGTTGTTTACACCCATAGCACACCTGAAGAGCATGATGCATGTCCACATTTCAGCCACTCTTATTCACAGTCTGGTATCTCAACACAAAACACTTTATTCAGTATTATAAGCTAATATGTCTAAAACCTGAAATGGTTGATGTTTTCTGGGCTTATAGTAAACCAGAGTAAAAGAATGACCTTTCACTGCTCTCCCTCTTTTCAGAGTGAGAGATTGCATCTATCCATGGCCACACTAACTTAATGCTTATCTGGACTGTTATCCAAGGCCACATGTCCACGTATCCATGTCCACATGTTCTGTTCTGCAGATTTTATTATGGCAACAAAAATGTTGCCAAAGCACACAGCCAGGGGATTAAACCACAACCAGATCTGACAGCACTGAGCTGCCAGACCCCTTGGCTCAGCAGGAATCATGGAACAGCACAGGCTCCTCTAAGACATATGGGAAACCTCCATTAAAAAAAAAAAAATCTTTCCATGTGCAACTATTTGTGCTAACCATAACATGCTTACAACATGAGAAAGTGAAAGCCAAAAGGGAAGTTTGGAAGCAATGCATGAGACCAGCCCTGTGGGTTCTCATCCGTCTTTGCCCATGACACTGCAGACTCCATTATTCTTTAATGCCAAACAAATTTGTGGGTATTTCTCCTAAGATACATCCCTTTGCAAGGGCACACAGAAAAGACTGTGGGTGAGTGTGCACATGTGGGGGAATGGGTGTGCTGCAAAAAAGTCACAGATTGAGAGTTAGAGCACACCTTCCTTGCTAGAGAAATTAATGTCCTCTTTTAACATTATCCATTGCTGTGCACTAGTGATCCAAGCCTTTTTAAATTTTTAAGGTAAACTTCAATTTGCCATTAACTCTTCTGCATTTTAAATTAGGAATTGTTTTGAAGCCATTCTTGAGAAATATTCTTAATAGAAGAGATGAGGAAAATCACTAGAAAAGGAACCCTCATCTTTTATATGCTTTTTATTTATCTTTGGGTTTTTTTCCCCTCAATCTTCTGACTCTAAAAAGCCTCATTACACACTTCATTAGTAGCTTTCTGAGGCCCTATAGTGTAGTAGCATCTACTCAGAGTCTCTGAGGGGTGAAATTGGAGATTTACTGAGGAGAGTTTGAGGGCTAATTACAAAGCCTTATCAACTAATAGTGCAATCAGAGGGCCATGGGCACGGTGATAGTGTTCTCTGCTGCAGTCAATAAGATCTGGGTTAGATTAGTCTGCAGGGTTAAGAGGGAATGCTGATGAAGGGCAGACATCATCTGGCTACCTAGGAAACATCTTTTGTGGGGTCAGAAGACATCCCCATCTTTTCTTCCTTTGCAGAATAATAGCAAATGCTCTTAAGCAGTGTTAGGCATCTTATTCTCTGAGAAGTAGCATAGTGTGAAACACAGGGAGTCATTGAGCCCAGATCTCCTGCCTCATTTTAGTAAATACCAGCTTTATGTTGTAGGGCTGAAATGTATTACCCTGGATTAGGGATGGAAGGGGGATCCTAAGGCTCTAAACAAAGTCCAGAGTCTTTTCAGGAATAAAGCAGGCTTTTCTCAGAAAAAAGCAATTACATGATGGATCGTGGTGAAAATGCAGTAAGATTCAGGTCAATATAACAAGCAAAAATGGTGACATCCAAGGGAAAATATGTTTCTGGTTTTTGGTGCCTATTTTTTCCTGATTCCAACAAATATGTTAGTTTTACTTTTCATTTGAAAAGAATCAAAAGCTGATTTTCTTATTTGTTTAGTTTTTAATAAAAATGAAATAGGACTATAAAGGATGTGTACAGAAACACTCCTTCAGGCAAGGATTTGGAAATTAAGATGCTTTTGTTTAAAAAAGCAGAAATTTTGTACATATATATATATATATTCACTTTTCCCAATTCTAAATTACTTCTCCAGAAATTACATAGTCTCATTAATATCTTCAACTTCAATATGAAGGTCACTTATTTTCTTTAGATCTATTAGTTTTCATAGACTTATATGTGTGTTTAAATTAAGCTCATGCTCAGATGCTTTAATGAGTCCTGATAGTCCGTAGTCTACACTTGGTCTGCCCATTAGGAGTTTTTGCATGTGTACATGTATTTACACCAAAAGCAAAGAGAAAAAACATGTGATAGGTTCCTGAAGAAATGAATGACTATTTCAATTCCATAAATGGATTTAGGAACCTACATCCAATATCTGAGTTTTGCTTTGATCCACAGATCCATTTGCTGAACTGCTACATGATGCTTTAAATGCCCTTTAAGTTTTTGCCATAGCATCCGCCTGAATTTTGTTGATGCTGACCAGCTTGTTTCCTGCTTGCCAGGGCAAGCTCAAAATATTATATTGGAACAAGACTTTTAGGATTAGCAATAGGTTAGCTATATGTGTAAATCTGTCACCTTTTAGAAAGTTTAGAGTTTAAATTTCTCATTTCTTACTTTTTCTTATTACATGCACATTTTCACTGATTTGGAATACAGGCTTGGTTGAGCCTACATCCTCTCTATCTTTGCAAGGAGTGATCAAACCACCAGACTGTTTAATGATTCTGATGATTTCCTCTCATTCTCTTCTGGTTCATGTTGTACCAAATCCCTAAACACTTACTGACACTAAGAGTTGTCTCCTACCAGTGATTAGTAGGCATTTCATAAGGATGGAAACAGCAGTCTCCACCTCTTTCCTAGCATATTCCTGTAATAAATCAAATGTTCAGTATCTTTCAGGCACACTTTTTAAAAATATATGGGTCAATGATGAAGTATCTAGGCATGATAATTTCATTTGGCCCAAATTCTCATATCTACCAGTGATCAAAGAGAAGCTTCAGACTGGCAAATATCAGAAAAGAAATTCTTTGCTAAAGATAAATTTATGAGATTTATGTGCACTTTCAGTTTTCCAAAGAGCCAGACTAAATGTGCTATTTGAAAAGGAGAATCAGACTTAATGTCTACGCTCTGAGCTCTCCAAAGGGCTGCATGCAGGCACATCTGGGCCCCTTTGCAGAGCACTATTGGCTTCAGCAGGGCTCCGTGAAGATACAGTGGGACTCGCAGCTGCTATTCAATGGCACTGCTAGCTAAGCTTAATCGTTAGATTCTGGTCAATGAGTTATTTCCTGTATCTAGAAAGACATAGTTAAGATAATTCCAGATAGAGAAATGAATATCCATTGAAATGCAAATCTCTCAATAAAATAGGTTTTGATAACTGCCACTACTTTGATAATCCTGATGCACCTCCCTTTTAGGCACTCAAGATGAATTCTTTCACAAATTTTATCTTTTTGTCCCAGAAAGATACTTCTGAATTGCATGTACTGATTTGAACAGAAGTGATTGTACTTTCTTTAATGTTCCCATTCATTCTCACATTTTTGCACAAATGCAGGCAAGATCATGAAAATAAAAAGGTATGATTTTAGAATATGGCAATTCCAAAAATTAATTTGATGGAACATGGACTTACTTTATATTGGATGCTCGCTGAATAAACCTGATAAACCCATTCAGAGTCAGAAGGTGACCTTCTTGCTGCAACTTTTAGAGGCCTCAGAAGACGTTAATTCACTTTCGGTACCTTCTTGACCCAGGGTGCACTGGTGGCTGAACATTTGACAGAGAAGAGGTACTCTGGGGAGTGATTACTATTTTGAATGTGAGTAGATCAAGGAATGACCTTGACAAGTGTATTGCTGGCATCACGATCATACTTTTTTAAGTAATGATATTAGGTTTATAACAAAGTATGTGATGTCAATCACTTATTAGAAAATAAAATGCAAACAGTAAAAAAACCACCAAAACAAAACCAGTGTGGCTGAGAGATCCCTTTCTCAGGAGTTTTATAGTCTATGCTCCCCCTGGGGTTGTCTTGGCTGTCAAGTATTGCTGCTCAGGAATTAGAATTTGTAGGAAGAAGTTAGGGGGTTTCTAGCTTCTACCCTGTACTCGACACTGGTGATGCCACACTTCAGTTCCTGTATCCAGTTTTGGGCCCCTCATTTCAAGAAGAACATTGAGGTGCTGGAGCATGTCCAGGCAAGGGCAGCAAAGCTGGTGAAGGGTCTGGAACACAAGTCCTGTGAGGAGCGGCTGAGGGAGCTGGGATTGTTTAGCCTGGAGAAGAGGAGGCTCAGAGGAGACCTTATCACTGTCTACAGCTCTCCGAAAGGACACTGTAGCTGGGCAGGGGTTAGCCTCTTCTTGCAGGCAACAAGTGAGGGGACAAGAGGACACAGTGCAGGACACAGCTGCACTAGGGGAGGTTTAGGCTGGGCATTAGGAAGAAGTTCCTCACAGAAAGGATGATTGGGCATTGGAGTGGGCTGCCCGGGGCGGTAGCGGAGTCACCATCCCTGGAGGTGTTTAAGGAAAGACTGAATGGGGCACTTAGTGCCATGGTCTAGTTGACAAGGTGGTGTTAGGTCATAGATTGAACTTGATGATCTCAGAGGTTTTTTCCAACCTACCTGATTCTGTTATTTTGTGATATTTTTGTGTTGTTTTGACCCTGGATTAACTATAAGATGTAAAACCATGCCATTTTCTAATTCTGGCATTTCAAGCTGTCCTAAAAGTGAAACAATATTGTTACCATACATACCTGTTCAACCAAATGACAAAAAGATTGATCTTCTGCAAAACATGCAATGTTTGCCTAAGTCCTGGTGCAGTACTGTGTGTTATATATCTAGCTCACAGCAATATTCGTCCTGCAGCAGTGCCAAGAGACTTCAGGAAACATTCCACAAACCATCCTGGGTGTTCATTAACATCTGATCTCCGTGACGACAAAGGATGGGCCGAGTGCTACACCAAGTGATAGATTTTGACTGAGTCATGCGAGGTGCAGTGGTACACCTCCCAGAGGGAATGCCTCTAATCCCCCAGCACCATATGTGAAGTCACTGTGCTACTTCAGACACTATCCGTGGTCCCATAAGCTTTCCAAAGTTATATAAAACAATGGAATTCAGGGGGAAAAAACAAACAATGTAAGTTCTCTCTTATTTATAAAGTATCTTACTCCTTTAATAAATACACCATTAATATAAAAAGGAAAAAATGGTTAAATATTAGATTGCCAAAGATGAGGAAATAAGAGTCTTTCCGTCATCATTAGTTAATGCCTTTCCCTTATCATTAGTTAACATGTTATTGCAGCTAGTGGATTAGCTTGCATTATTATTCCTTTCATTAAAACATGTTCTAAATAGCTCTCTGGTTTTCCAAGTCTTCTGTTAGAAAGGCCTAAATTGGGAAAAGATAAGGAGATGTAGACATTGTTTTCCATCTCCTGAAATCTCTTCACAAACGTCACATAGGGCTTTTTGATTGCAATACAAGGAAACTTAAATTTCTTTCTACATTTTTGATATATGCAGTCCTGTTAAGGATGACTACAAGACAAGGAAAAGCACAAATTTAAATTGGGGGTTTGGAGTCACAAGAATTTTAAAAAGTCATCCCTTTTTTTTCCTTTGGGTTTGGGGTTTTTTAGCACATCTCGTTGCTTGTTGTAGGGTTAAAGTAACAGGTTTTTTCCTGCAATTATTTTCCCCCATTCTGCTCTTAAATTTTACTCTTGATGAAGTGTGGACAAGAACAGTTAGTTTGCACAAGAAGTCGAAGAGGTTTTGGGTTTGTGGTAGCCTTCTAAGTGACGGGGTAGGATTAGGTGGCTGTAGCAGGCTGAGCAAGACTTTGATGACAAATAGAGGTGTTAGGGGTACTTTTGAAATCTGCAGAGGACAGAAGGATAAGTGGCCCAATGCTGACTTCTGGAGGGTGTTTTAGAAGATCTTGAACAGGAAACTGTGAGCTGGGACTTAAAGAGGGAGCAGTAAGGATTAGGATCTGGGTGGGTCAAGAATGAAAAAGAACTATCCTTGGGGATTTTGGTAAATGTGAGTTCTGAGGCTGGAGGAAGGGGCATCTTTCAAGTAAGAGCATCAGGACACGTGAGGTTTGGATAGAGAAGCCTGAGTCTTTGCAGTTTGGAGAAATGCAAGAAAAGGGAGACTGTAATGCAAACTCTTAGAAACTGCTTGGGACTGCTTTTGGACTACTGTCTCTTCCTTTATTCTTGATCTTTTGTTTTTGCTGGAATATGCAGCCTAACCTCACTGCCATTCACTCTGTACCAGGGTGACAGGCTATCCCAGCTGTGCTATCACACATGCTATCAATTATACTGTCCCAGATAAGCATGTCATGCTATAGCTCACTTTATGTGGTTATAATACAGTATTTTGTCCTTCCTGAACACACTCAGGCAATCTGCTGAGTGCTGAAAGTGCTGTTGCAAATTTAGCTGTCTTCACTGGGAGTCTTTCACTTTTAGAGTAGAGATTCTCAACAGCTGCAAGGTCATTACATGGAAGTGCTTTTTTCCCCAAAATTTCTTTAGGCTTTGAGCCTTTCTTTCAGCTAAGATATTTCTCATTAAATTTAAGACCTCTGCCTGGCTGCCATGAACTTCTTCTGAAACCAGTGGAAAATGGAAAGCAACCCTTGGGGGCAGAAAAGCTTTTAAAGGACATCTCTTCCTGAAATCTAGTCTATTCAGAAAAGCAAGTGGAAAGAGACCAGAAATACTAATTTAATTTTTCCTATTAGTCTCACCCTATTCCTCCTTTTCTATAGTACTGATTTTTAGAGCCACCTCTTTGATATTACTGTGTATATTTGTTTAGTGATCCTGGAGATGATCTGTTAAAACATCTCATTTTCACATGCTTCTCTTGCCCTTCTGCATATGTCAGCTGAGATATAAAATCATCTATGCTGACAGAACATAAAAGAAAATAATTTACTTTTTTCAAAGCAAAAGAACTTTGATGTTGTAGAAATGAAAGTCAAGAGTTTTGTTCCTAAGCTTATAGATAGAGTGGATGTCATTAAAAAGTCAGCATTTACCAAGGCCAGATGTTGATTGTGTTTTCTAGCATTGTTGACAAGCATGAGACTTCCTTGAGCAACAGATCATGACATTTGAGAGCAACTTCCCCATGTAACTCTGCTGTTTCACTTCTGGATCATGTTTATAGCAAGGTCATAATTTTCACCATGCATCGACACGTTTATCCTAGAGGATAACTTTGAGATTATATCTTAGAAATAAAAACCAATAATTTCTTTTTATCAGGAAAATTTCAAAGTGTTAATCAAATGAGTGTAAAATTGCTTTTATTGCCTAATATATGTAACATTTCTTTTACTTTGCTACAGTTCCATGAATCGATTAATCTCCTCTGATAAACAAAAAATTATTTAACTATCAGGTGATATTCAAACTCATTCATCAAAACTCAGCTGCTTAAAAGTACTATGGAATACTGGGCTTCTTTCCATAAGAAATTATTGCTGTAAAAGTTATTGATGGTATTTAATGATAGCAATACCTAAGAAGGAACCAGAATGTGATTAATTAAATATTAGGTTGTTAAGCATTATTTAGCAAAGGGGACAGTTACTAGAATCAGATTTAAATTAATTAATTTTAAGTATTTTACACAGTAATTTATAATTTAATTCTATTCCTTCTATCTTTTCTTAATGTGGCCCATGTTTTAATGAAATCTCAAACATCTCTTTCACACACTGTTTATGAACACAGAATCTAGATTTTACCACCTGATGATTACAAGCAGAACGTCCAGGAGGGACTTATTTGTTTTGAAAAATACTAACGTAACAACATCAAAGAGATTATTGACAAAACCAAACAGATTAAAAGTCTCTCTTCCCTCTTGAGACCCCACCTGGAGTAGTATGTCCAGGTCAGGAGTCCTCACACAAGAAAGATGCGGACCCCTTAGATCAGGTCCACAGGAGGCCACAAGATGATCAGTGGGCTGGAGCACCTCTCCTGTGAAGACAGGCTGAGAGAGCTGGGGGTGTTCAGCCTGGAGAAGAGAAGGCACCCTTGCAACCTTCCAGTACCTAAAGGAAGCTTTTAAAGAAGAGGGAGAGTAAATTTTTACCTGGGCAGGTAATGACAGGACAAGGGGTGATCGGTTTTGAACTTAGAGATTTAGGTTAAATCTTAGGAAGAAATTTTTGACTGTGAGGGTGGTGAGGCACTGGCACAGGTTGTCCAGAGAACCTGTGGATGCCCCATCCCTGGATGTGTTCAGGGCCAGGCTGGATGAGGCTTTGAGCAACGTGGTCTAGTGGGAGATGTCCTTGCCCTTGGCACGGGGCTGCAACTACGTGATCTTTAAGGTCCCTTCCAACACGAGCCATTCTGTGATTCCATGAGTAAGTAAAGCATATGCAAAAATCAGAATGACACAGAGCAGCTATCAGTCACCAGCCTACCTATAGAGGAAAGGAAGTTTAGTTACATCCAGCAACTAAACGTAGATAGTGAGGCTTTACTCCACTTCATCTAATCTATTATATTATCTTCATACCTATGGGAACAAAAAAATTGCTGCTACAGCTCTTGTTTTTATCATCTAGAACCAAATTAGACCCACTATCAGACTGTTATCTTAATCATAGAATCACTTTGACTGTAATGACTTAATTAACCTCTGAGCACATACCTGCAATAATCTCATACATTTTCATTTTGGTTTTAGCAGTTATAGCACAGTTTCTACATAGTTTATCTGTGACATGAGGTTACAGAGACATTCCATAGAAGGAACTGAACAGACAGGAAGAAATGAATTTTTTTTTCTCCAGGGAAATTTCTTAGGATTTTGAAAGAATGCCTGCCTTGAACAAAGATGAAAACAAAATGCATCCTTTTTTTTGCTTCACCAACTCTGTTGCTCTTCTTTGGATATGCTCCAGCAAATTTATTAGGGAAAATTTCTTCATTGAAACGATTATCAGGCATTGGAACAGGCTGCCCGGGGAAATGGCTGAGTCACCATCCCTGGGGGTATTTAAAGGACATGTAGATGTGGTACTTAGGGACATGGTTTAGCAGTGGACTTGGCAGCATTCCGTTAACTATTGGATTCGATGATCTTAGAGGTCCTTTCCAAAGTAAATGATTCTGTGAATCTAAGGCAGATGCACCGAGGAAGCAAGGCTATGTGTGTGTTGACCCTGAGATGGGAGAACACATGGAAATGCCTGAGAACAGATCTCCCAAGCATAAGGATCTCTAAATCCCATCTGCTCTTGCAGCTGGTGGTGTGAGGGAATAGTGCATCATCACCTGTCAGACATCAAAGGACATGGCCACACAGGGAGGTGGACCTCAGTACTCTGCTTTTTTATGTAAAGCCATGATAAATGTTTGAAATTCCTCCCAGAGTGCTCCTCAGGGGTTGCATCCAAACTCAGGTTGTGTCTACTCCATGAGGAAGGCTGAGTTCTTCCACAAGCACCAGCCTACAGTCATGCTCCGTGTTTGATAAATATGGTCTGAGAAACAAGACCCTGCTTTGTGCTTCGTCTTGCGGCAGGAGTTGAACCTGTGGCTTTCTCACGCACTGAGTGGACTGGTTCTTCCGGAGAGGAAGCTTCACCTGTCCCAGGGAAATTTCCAACAGCCCATGTCACAGACACTGCTGGGCTGACCAACTCTGCCAGCTCAGCACGAAGTAACTGTATGGCCAGTATTAGGTATTCAACTGGCACAAATCTACTTTCCCAGAAACTGTTTTTGTTAAAGCTACCTTCAAGGAATAAATATAAAAGCTGCCTATTTACCAGATAAAAACCAAATATTGTCTGGGACATTAATTCATTTCTGCACTGATGTGCAGGGGAAAGTTCTAAAATCTGATTTACAGAGGTTCTGAGAACTCTGGTATACCAGAGTTAAATTTTTTGTATTCAAGGCAAAGTATTGCACTTTTCTCAGATTTCTTTATTTTCCTGGAATGTTAATACATTTAAAACAAAACATGAAGACTAGCATACCCTTGGTGTGAAAGCATACTGAAGAGGGCTCAGCGTGGTGTTACAGTCCCAGTCCTGCAAAATGGGAAACATGTTGTAATAAAACAATTTCTAAAGCTTCATGCAGTTGCTCTGAGCACCTTAGTAATTCATTTCTTTTTAGTTGAACATGGGATATTTTAATCTTTTGTAAAGCTATATCAATCCTTTGAAGATAAAAGGTCTCAATGCCTAACATCCTGATGAAAACCAGATTACAGGTAGCAGATTTTATCTATGAAGAAAGATTTTTAGTTACTTTGGTTTGTGCTTTAGCTCTGTTTTTTTTTTCCTGTTGACCTAGGCATTGTCTTTTAGCAAAGTTCAACATTAATAGCCAGGAGGATTGATGATGTTTAAATACAGCAAAGACTTAAAATTTCATACCATCTAGGTAGCAGAGCCACAGATTCTCTGCTTGTGCTAAGACATTTGGCTACAACAGATCTATGATGCTTTATATAGAGTAAGATTTGGACCCAGGGGAGTGGGTTTGTGTGTCTCATACAAATTACTGTCTTCAGTGTCCTAATTGATTCCATCTGTAGTTTTACACCCTTTCCTTTTTTTCTTCCTCTTTCCTTTGTAGTCAGAGCTACCTTCAAACTGCAAGTGACATGCCTGGGGGTCACAACCTGGATCCCTCTGCAAACTACAATTCCCCAAAGTTTCGCTCAAGGAATCAGAGCTATATGAGAGCAGTGAGCACGCTCAGTCAGGCCAGCTGTGTTAGTCAGGTGGGAAAATCTTGTTATAACTTTTCTTATAGGTTAACTGCAGATGTGAGAGTTGTAACTAGTTGATGGTTTTAGGTTTTTTTGCATTTTTAAAATTAATATCAAACTGAGGATGTGAATTGTCAAAGTAATTCAGTTCTAAGGAATGTAACTCAAAATTTCAAGAAAAGTACTGAATGGTAGAAGCAAAGAGACACTACCAAACATAATATTTTCCATTTATTTTTCATTAAAAATATAAATACTGGTGTTTTTATTTTCAGTCCATATTAAATATTTAAATGTTAAGAAGATTCAGACTGAGTATGAGTACACTCCTACAATACCTATCATCTGAAAATACCTGCTCTGATTTCAGTAAATGTGGGTTGCCAGATTAAGATATAGATAGAAAAAAATTATGCTCCAAAGGAGCAGTGATTCATCCTAAATCAAATCCCTCGCTCTTCTCGGGTGAAAGAATAAGTCCCATCAACTATTCTATGTATGGGAACTTCTGAAAAGGTACAGTTTTCCTCCCTACCGGTTTTATGCCTGTTAGTTAGTACTAACTCATGGTAAAGTGAGGTCTGAATCACACCTGAAGTGTAAGCAGCCGTAAGAATTATGTGCATGTTCTGTTTAGCAGAGGACTTTGCATAAAATTCCCAATGTTTCTAATGTTTATTGGTCCTGACTTTTCTTCCCTGTGTTGTTTCATGACAGATGGGCCCTGCCCTCTTCTCAGACATGTTACTTAATATTTCTTTGACCATTTAGTGAGCCGCCTAAGGGTATACATACACAACGGTTATGTTAAAAGAGAAATCTTTTTAAAGCAGTTTTATATTCATTCATATTCGATTTGTATTGCATGGCTATTCAGGCCTGGATTCAACTCATCTAACTTGAGGCTTTTAACTGAGGCAACAACTGAAGCTTCCTGTGTAGTTAATGGAGCGAAAGAGTTTCTTCCAGGACAGTGCACATCCCGAGTGGGCCAAGAGCCCTCTGGAAATGCTTGTCAGTCTCCACTGAGTGCAGAAAGCTGGGAGGGGCTAGTCACCTGACTAACACCCTTCGGTCAAATTCCTTAATTTATGTGAGGTAATTCTAAGTATAATCTCATGTAGCACACATTAGAATTAGAAACAGTAAGTCATTTTCCAAACCTTCCACTATTTCGTTCACAGCTCCCTCGTGGAAATTGTTCCCATCATTCTCATGCCTTGGTTTTTATTTCGCTGGTTTGATTATATTCTCTTTTTATTATATTGTGCTTTTGAGAAAGTTTCACATGGATTAGATCCTGCATACAAAGCAAATGGGCTGGGCCGCCACATAACTGTTCTCACCCAGAACTAGTCTAACATCTTCTGCCTCTTTGACCATGTCTGTGCACAGAGATGTTCACTGAGCTGTCCATAATGACTAATTGGATTCAGTACTGGTTAAAATTCTTCATTTCAGTGTGCATTACCTGGAAGGTTTCCACAACAGATTTCATTTGCAGGTAGATTGCTCAATTGGCCAGATTAACTAAACCTGCTGGATATAGTTCCTTGTTTTTTCAGTGTTCACTAACCTATGCAACTTTGTGTTAGCCACACACTTCCCACCTCACAGTTCAGCTGTTTCCAGACCATTAATAAATGTATTTAATAGATATTACCCAAAGCAAATGTATTAAAATATCAAGTTCTGAACATTTGCTGTTTCCTTTTCTTTTTCCATGACACTATCCTCTTCTTGTTCCATCTACATAATAGCAGCTTGTATAAGTTGTGGTATTTTTTATGCCTTTTTGTTGTGAGATCCTTCCTTTTTCATACCTGACAAAGGGCAGACTCAAGAAGAATTGTTAATTCTATGGTTTACATTTTTAATTTAAATTTGAAAAATTTTATTTTTCTGTTTTCAATAACCTTGGTTTGAAAGAAGTGGTTAAGACTTATAGAGTTTATGGACTAAATTACCATATATTTCCTGATCAACCATATTGCAAAATAGTTCAGAGTAATATTTTTTTAATCTCTTTGAGATTGCAGTAGTCTACTTAACTTTATCAAAAGCAAATTTTATGAAGAGTAATTTAATTCTTTTCAGAAGAATTTTAGTAGCCAAAATGTCTTACACAAAATTAAAATATCAGTTATTCATAATCATCGGAACTTCTGTATAAAATTTCCATTTACTTAAGCAAAATCCTAAAACATTTGAAACGTTTGCAGGGATTCTCTTTCCATAATGAATAAAGCATTAGGAGCACTTAGCAGCTGTATAGGAAAATTAATATCAACTGGATGTGCCATTTAGTGGTGCTATAAATTTAACTTGTAAAATTATTCATACCAATTCTGATTTCTAGCACTCACTTTTTAGAAAAAAATTATTTTCAGAAAGTCATGCAATTATCTGCCCAGTGTTAACTTCCTATCTGATTTTGGATAAACATTATATTGAATCATTCAGGTACATTTACAGGTAGTTAGGGCTGCCTTCAGTGAACCTTTGAAAAATGCTATAGGTAGAATTAAGGCACTAATCTTCAAAACAGCAACCAATGGTTACCTACCGAGAGGTTCCCCAAGCCTGGCCACTCTGCCCAAGTCCTGTTTATCATGAAAATTGTCTCTAAAAAAGGCATAGTGTTGCATCATGCCCAACCTGCAAGGAAGGGCTAGAAGGTAGGTGCTGGATCCTGCCCAAGCACTGCAGGGAGCTGGAGGGTGCTGCTGCAGTACCCCAAGGGGACAGCCTGCTACAGGGTACAGGAGGCACAGCTGGGCTGCTCTGCCAGGCAGGGTTCTGCAGCACACCTGCTGTAGAAGTATCAGATTTTATATAATGCTGCTGAAGAAAAGGTTCTTCCATAGTAATGAACGTCTAACCCAGTTAACCAGGGAGTGACTTTGGCTTGGGTCCCTTCTCAACTATGCTAAAAGATATTAAATGTAACATTAACGTATGACATGTGTGATGCATTTAATATAGATGTGTAAAGAGCTGATGTAAGTTAAGCAATGTGAATGTGATCAGAAGGGATTACTACATTTTAATTATTTGCTAAAACAGTTCTTCATCAATGTACAGGTGTCCGTTTGAGATGTTGAGGCCGTGATGATCACAAAAAGCAAGTCAAAAATCAAATGCATTGTTGTTGTTTATTCAGATGAGTGAAGCAGAGGTTAATGGGCAATTTGAATCGGTGTGTGAATCAGTGTTTAGTGAAGTTGAAGCTCAGGCAATGGATGCCCTTGACCTCCCTGGATGTTTCCGAACAAGAAGCCACAGTTACTTGCGTGCCATTCAGGCAGGCTATTCCCAAGATGATGAATGTATACCTGCGCTGACATCTTCCAACATCACCTCAACCATCAGGTCAACCACAGGTAAGCAAATCTCCACTGACCCTTCCACTGCTCTGCATGTAAAAATATATCAGCTTGTTTTCTAAAAGGATGTTTGGCACTAGAAGCATTTTCCCTGAGTAGAGATAATGTTTGATACCAGCAGTCTTATGTTTGCAATACTGTACCATTGTGGCTACATCTTGGAATGAGCTCCTTCTGGGAAGAATCCTGCACGCATAATGTAATGGACTTGGATTTTTGACCTCCATTTCACATACATACAGTTATCTAGGTACAAATATAAAAAAGCAAGTGAAAATGGTATCATTTCAATACTGTTAGACATTTATGTGATTTATCTATCAAGTAATGATCTTTTAAATGAGATTCGTTGTGCTAATTTTAATTTAGATTGTTAAAGTACCAAAAAAAAGAGAAACAAGATTAAAAATATTTGGTCTAAATACTCAAAGACAGTTAATATAAAAGGTAATTAATTACTTTTAGGGAAGATGTAACCAATTGTATCAGTGCACTGAATCATAAACGTTTTGGCAAGCTTCACACATCTGCTATTACTCATCAGTAGCCATTAGCATTCATTGTTACAACACTAACTGTTAAGATCTTTTGACATTCTGGCAACTTTCTTTTCTCTTATTAGTTGCTTAGCAAAGACAATAGCTTTATTCATTTTAGAATATTAGCATATCTTGGTAGAGAAAAGTTTTCACAGAGAGAAGTTAAATAATTAAAATGAAATCTACAGGAAATATGTGTTCTTTGTAAACTGATCCAAATTCACTTCTACGTTTCCAAATATGTTAATGCCAGTTCCTAATTATGATATTGTCCTTGCCACATACTATTAAGTTGTAGTGCGGGCTACCCATCTACAAAAGGTAAAAATGAGCTCAAAATGTATCATATAAAAATGCTTTTAAAATTATTGGCTTGACACATCTGTTGTATAACAGAACAGTGGAAGCTTAGAAAGGAAGCTGTGGTTGAATAATATACATTTGCATTCCAGAAGTAGCATAAAATGTTATTTTATCTTAAGCATAGTATTTTAATTGTTATATAAAACTTTGTGTAAAACTAGAAATTGTTGCTTACAGTGCCCCCTCTAGGGATGTTTCTGTTATTTGATTAATAGAGATGCTATCATGATATAAAATGAGATCTTATTGCTACTCCAGAGACTAATTTTAATCTTTTTCATATATTACTGTGTGATCATTATGAAGACACCTTCCATGGCAAAAGACACAAATAGATACTTATTTTGGAGTCTGACTCCAAGGACTGAATTGGAATATTTTCAGAATTACCTTGGTTACCAAGCAGACTGATTTTAACCCAAGCTGTCTTGAGTTTATGTGCTACATAAGCCCAAAATTCTCACTGAAAAGAATTTATTTTATTTTCTTCAGACTGACAAAGCTGAATAATAGAATATTTTTTGGGAAAATACAAGGTCAGGTAGTAAGTATGTTTGCATCACAGTATTTTCATACTTATGAAAAATGTTTTGCATTGATTAGTAGTCTGCTGGTTAAACACTGTATTTCTGAAAATTTTAACCTTCATTTCACACATAACTTCTCCCTCATCTCAGAAATGATTTATCAGAGAGATTTTCTTGCCCATAGTGTAATTCTTCTTCTTTGTTGTGGTGAGGGATATTGACAATCTGGAGAAAAAAAGATTATTTGAGGTGTTTTCCTGATCCAAAATTATTTCCAAGCCTATGGACTGTATACAGTTCTGAGTGTGATTCTGTAATCAAAATATCATCTCTGTGCCACTGAGGAAGTTTTTCCTCAGCTTCTACATAAGGCAAATATGCAAATCAGAAATAATTATCTGATATACAAAAAGAGTAAGGATTATGTGATTCACTTTTAAGGGAAATATCATTTGCCAAATAAGTTCTTGTTTTTAAAACCCTAGGGGTAATGCTTCCATTTTTCTCTCTTCAGCCCTTGTCAATTTGGAAGGAGATGCTGCATTTCCTATCCCTATTATAATTTAAAAGAAAATCTTACTTCTTCATCCCTTTCTGAAAATTGTAAAAGAAGCAGTTGCCTGAAATATGAAATTGGTGTTGGCAGATATTTGACATTTGAATAAATGTCAGAAAGGTCAGAGTTTCACATCAGCTTTCACATCATCAGTTCCAATTCAGTCTTTTGAATTCTTAGGAAAATTACACTAATTTCTTTTTTTTCTTCTGATGTAACAAATTTTTCTTGGCAAAGACTAAAGGAATTTTTTAGAAAATTAACAATCATTTCAATTTAATTATTCCATTCAATTTTAGTTATGTAGGTCATGACTGCCCCTTATCATTGTCATAAAGAATTTGATTTATAACACACAGGCTTAGCTAAAAATTAATTATTGTAACTGAAAATGTAAACCTAAAATTAAATAGTAGTATTTGATCCATGAATTTAATTACAAAATATAGAATATATATTTACAGCATGCAGTTTCCTAAAATATTCCTAGATGCATTAACAGCTTTCAGGACGTAGGAAGATTGCAATGATAATGAATATTATGTGGGACATTATTAACAGACTCTGCTAACACGGTTTTCTAATAGATGGAAAAAGTACTACCAGTATTGGGCTCTTCTTAACTGCATACAACTTTGCAGAGACAGCCCAGTGAAACATTGGTAATAAAGAACACATAACTTCTTCACGGATCCATGTAGTTTAATTATTTGTGAAACCAGTCTTCTCCACCTCTGAAGGAGGCTGTGACAAGGCCTAGGGCACTCTCTCTTGCCCCAGGTGTAAATGAATGAGACAAGTGACAGAAGGAGGCAGCCAGCATTGCTGGCAAGCTAGACCTGGGCTCTGTGTGACCCCTGCTGAGACTCGTTTCATTGAGGTAAAGGGCATTTCTAGCCATCACGTTTCATTTTGTGAAGAGATAATGAACCCAGTAAAAGATACTTGATGTTAAAAGCCCTGAATGACAGCATATGCTTTCTGTCTCTGAACTGTATCCAGTCACAGCTGTCAGATGCACAGCTGAGAAAATACAGCTCCAGCTGCTGCCGCCTCCCACCTCGTTCCTCCATCACAGACAACATGTAATTTCCTGAATGGGAAGTCACTGAGTGCAGTAGTCATCCTAAGTGCTACTGACTTACAGCTCTGCTACGCCTGCAAACAATGCTTCACTTTTCAGGAAGAGTTCATAAAAACTGGGTCACTTTCCTAGGTAGTACCAGCCTGGTTCCCTGTTTTCTAAGCACATCATCCCGCTGTCAGCTCGGCAGGGTCCTTCCCGGTAACACCAGGGAGCATGGCACAGTGCTGTGGGAAGCACAGGCTGCCAGAGGTGTCGGGGCTGTGTCACCACCAGCTGAGCCCGCAGGGAGCCCCGGCTGAAGAGTCCTGCTGGGAAATGGAGTGCAGTAGGTCAGGAGCAGTGCCACACGTTATCCCACCTGCAACACCTGGCTTCTCTTACTGAAAAGTAGTTCAGATACCATGGTACAACACTAGATTGAGCTATGAAAACATAACCAACAAGGACATCTGGAAGATATTAATCACTCCTTCCCATATTATATTAGTTCGCCGGCACGCTGGCTGGGCCAGGAGAGCGGCAGCTTGTCCAGAGGTGCCCAACACGAGAGGAGGACACTCTGTGGCACTGTGTGCCTCGCTAGCCGCTCCCTCACCCGTGCAATGGAAGGCACGGAGCCACGCGCGCCCGGGGCTTATGGATTGCCCAAGCGTAGCCAGAAATTAATGAGCAAGGTGGCCCTTCGGTTGGTATTCCAAGGGTTTATTGTAGAGACTCTCTTGAAGGGGTCCGGACATGAAGAGGGCGGGTGACATTCCAGTCAGGGTGCACTTAAAAGGGGTACAGAGAAGGAGGCAAGGATGGCATAGCAGTGACCTATAGCAAGAAGGGAAGGGCAGGACAGGTCTGGCTACCTTTCCTTAGGAGATACAAGGGATGTCAGTCCACTGTCAATCAGACAGACTGAGCCTACATCAGGTCACAGGAATTCAATGGGAGAAGCCATTCTCACAGCGGGGCATTTAACCTTTGGAGCCAGCCCAGCAAACCTCTTTATCTGAGCTATGTGGCCCCCTGGGCATTGCTGTGGTTGGTTCAGTCACCACAACGCCGTATTTCCCCTTTGTCTGAGAAAGTCGACTTATTTTTGTTACAAGTTCTGTATGTAGAGAGAGTCCTTTATATTAATTACTCTGTATGTTATAGACTATTTCGGGATGTTTCCTCACAGGTTTTTTAGTTTGGTTTTACTGTGAATGCAGAAACACTGAATTGCAATGGTAATGGAGGTAGCAGTTAGGATGGTCTCTTGTATAGCAGGATATGCTAAAATCCCTTCCCAGAGAGAGAGAGACTAACTTGGTATTTGCACTTCTGGCCAACTTGAACTCCAACTTATCATCTGTTCAGATGTGGGGGCACACATATTTTCTCCTGATGACATTATATACGTTGTATAAAACACTTTCATCTTTACTGACACTTCCTCTCTAGACCACTGCTCAGGATGTTTACCCATCAGATGGAATATCTTCTCAGTGTATATTGCTTTTATATTCAAATTGAAATAGATAAGCCAGAAATACTAAATATGTGACTCAATCAGATGTATGAAATCCTTCTCCAGCAACAAGCACAGACTAAGTGGCTTCTGTTAAGTTCTTTGGTTTTTAGTCTGATGAATGAAAGAAAGGATCATTTTCAGTTTCTTAAGACTACTCCATGTTTTCCTCTAACCCAGGTTTTTTTGGCTACAACAATATTTTTTGACTGGATAAATGAATGAATTAATGATGAAAAAATCCACCTAGCTATGGACTTCAGCACAATGAGGACTTGGTCAGGGTACCTAAAGGCATCCTGGATTTCTGTCCTATGTTAAATGTCAGTCCAAAGTCATTTCTCTCACTTCAGGGATTTCCTGTTAATCTTGAGAGAAACTTAGCATGAAGCATTACTGGATTTAGAGAATATAGTTACTAGCCTTAAGTTGCCAGTAAGTACACTGCATAAAATTTTTTAATTCTTTTAGAAAATGTAGCATAATGCAATCTGTCAGATTTTTCCAACCCTAATGGTTCTCTCAGTTTTACATGCACCTCCTTTTTTCTGATTCACAGTAGATAGCTCAACTAAGCTCATACTTGCTAAAGACTTGTCTGAAGAAGATGAAAAGTAGGGAACTGTCTTTGGGCCATTTTACTTTTCTTAGTCAGCTGGACTCTGCTTGGCAATGAGTAAACTTCTGAGAATTCCACATTTACTGAACTATTCAGCACTAACTCCAAAACCAATTAATTCAAACAAGGTCACATTGGATGAGGGAATTTTCAATTAGAGCTCCTACAATTACTCAGGATGACTGAGGAATTGCAGGTTTCCCTTCTCCTGACTTCAAGCTATTTTCAGCTTTCCATTTTCAGATAAAGGGCTATGTAGGCTGAATTTTTACACCCCGTATTTGATATTTAGCCACAAAACTGTCATGGTCAGTGAACTGATTGCATAGTCATGCACTTACAAAAATAAATGGATGAGAATATGATATTTCACAGAGAAATTGTACTATTCCATAGCACAGCTACCCCTTCAGACCCTAAAGGGACTGATTCACTGGTTGCTATCTGAACACTAATAACATTAGTTACTGTTCTTAGGTTCTGCTGGTTTTTCAGGTTGTTTTGCCACATATGAGGATACCAAAGGTGGGCAAAAGCCATGGTGCTACTACATATGAAACCCCTCCCATGAGAAAAACATAAGAGAGCTGGGACTGTTCAGCTTGGGGAAGAGAAAGCTCAGAGGGATTTTTATAAATGTGTATAAATATAAAAATTGAGAAAAAAATGCTCCTCGGTTCTTAAAAAAAAAAATGGTTTATGAGCAACAGATTTTCTTTTATTTGCTTAAGTATGAGATACTTCATCCAGGTGGCTGTTTGGATCTTAATCTGATGCACTATGGCTAGGAAAACCCAGCCAAATGGGGGAAAACATATGCATGAAGTAACATCTCCACAATTTCTATTCTCTCTATAGAAATAAATGCTCAGTCTGAGAGGATTTTACTGGTCTCCATTGCTAAGTAATAGCTAGCAGTGGAATCCACAACAGGTATGTTTAAAAACACAAAGCATTGAGTCCAAATAAAATATAGAAGGCTGTGTTCTCGATCATAATTTATTATGTTGACTTTCCTTAATTACTGTTGGGGCTCTCTGGAATTATCTGACACTTAACTCTCTGCAGGAAACACACCATCTATCTTTGGGAGTGCTTGGGCATCCTGAGTTAATCCTTTGATGCTGTGCCAACTTGTGTTCCTATACTGTGAGAAAAAAACTTATCCTAACAAACGATGAGCCCAGTTCTACACTTGGATACACACACATAATTGTCATTGCTCTGGGTGTCTCTGGAGGGCATAATTAGTCTTTAATTTTTTTAAACATATTGAAGTTCTGCTGCTATGCTGACACTGCTGTTCAAGAGCAGCTCTACATGGTAGGAATGACACAGGAAGTCACTAGGATGAAGGTGACACAAACACTTTGCTTCAAGGAGTTCGACAGAGGATGGCCAAGGGGCTGTCGCAACTGTTCACAGCTCTGGGATTCCTGGAGATGGAGTAAGGCTGTGCTAATCAGGGCTGCCTGGCCTCTTCAGGCTGATGAGGCATGAAAGCAGTTGGAGCAGTAGCCAGGAGCTTTTCATAATTTTCATTCTCCCTGGTGCAGATTATCTTCAGAGTCAAAGATAAAAAATGAAGTCACTGCCTTCCACCTATGGTTAGTTTAAAAAATGTGTAATGAGGTGTCTCTCTCTTGCTCCTGCTGTTCTGTGCTTGACAAAATTCCTCTGTAACCCACTGGATTTTCCAGACAGCTGGTTCTTTTTTTTATTGAAAAGGACACCTATCCTCCCTCCCCTGGCAGAATTTGGCTTCAGAGCTATTCTGTTCACAGGGTTTTCTCAGCTATGTTTTCTTTATGGTATTATGTGGTAAAAAAAAAATAAATCAGAAAAATGTAACATGCAAGGAAGGTGATTCACTGCTCAGTGTTTGAACCCTTCCTGACATGGTAGAAGCTGACAGTGGCAGATGTAAATCTCAGCCCAGCTTTTTAGCCTGAGGTTGCTAGAGGGCTTTGTGCTCTGGAGGGTCTGTGCAGTTGAGGGAAGCACACAGGGTGGGTGACCCTGGAAGCACCAGTTCATCGTGCTTCCTTGCAGTGAAAAAGAAGGAAAGATCCTTCCTGTGCTTCTTCTCCTGGGTTCCTTTGTGAAAGAAAATAACCTCTAAGGAGTCTTCTCAGAAGTTCTGCATGTATTCAGTCCTGTTCTTTTGTTGAAGGTATATATGTCAGGAGCCATAATGATGATATATGCTCTGGAACTACATTCCTTGCCGTGCTAGCTGTACAAACATCACTTGATCCATTTCTGCATCAGGAAACTTAGTCAGACTCAGAGCTACCCTAGAAAGACAATTGATAAATCCGATATTTAAAATGTGCTTGAAAGACTTTTTCCAGAGCATCAGAGAAAATAAAGACACTAAAATTGGTGACATTCCTAGGGCATAACCTGACAGAATTAGCCTTTGACCAGACAGGTTTGTCAAATTGTGCTGAGTTAACCTCCAGATCAAGTCAACTAAACATAGATGCTTTTGTGTAATCTAGTTGTCTAAGTTCCCATGACAACAAAATCTGATTAGTTCAAAGACAATTGGCTGGTACCATTTGAGACATTTGAGACATCTACACAGGACCTAGAAGAGAATTGCATCATTCTAGACAAGAAGCTGTTGTTTAGGCTCAGGTACCTGTGTTTTGGTGAGTTTGACTCAGACTGAATACAGTGTATGGATCCCATTGTGCACCAACAGAGAATCAACAAACCTCAACCTACACTGAGGTGTTTTATTGTCAATGAACAGCACTTTGATAGTTCCCAACAAAGTCTTACTTGCTGTAAGGCCAAGGTTCAGACTCAATATATAGTCCATTAAAATATACTCACGGGAAACCACAAATACCAGAGCAAGCCCAACAGCACACTACTGCTCCTCGAGGGCAGCTAGAGGACATCCAGGGTTAGGGAAGATACTTAGTTTGAAGTGAGAATTTGGTTTTCTGAGAATGAGAACAGAATATCAAGGACACATCAATGAGTCATGATTTTTATATGCATTTCTTTACCTTTTGGGACATTCCTGTGTCCAGAAAAATACATTTATTTCCACCCTTTGTCTCCTTCCCCCAGTCAAAGAAATTATACAAATTTCAGTCATAGAAGTTCATCTCACGTGATACATATATCTAAAATGTAAGCATCAAAGACAATCACTTTAACATCCAATTATAGCAAATGGATATATATGTGCTTTATAACTTGTACCCGTTATGAAAGAAGTAGTCCTCTGGACATCCCTGTTTCTCACTGTTGTCTATTAAATAATCTACAATGATAGCATTGTATAGCTAGCTAACTTTCATAAATCTAAGGCAAAAGTTAAACTTATTCAAATTGCATTATAGGATGAAAACAAAGGTTAAATTCGAGTCCCAGTGAAAACAAGGCTAACTGAGAGAACCATGCTCTGACTAACAAATCAGAGGTCAAAACACAGCAGCATCATTTTCTACACCTAAATACAGGGCTGGGAGCCTGCAAGTAGCTTTCTTAGCTCTGGTTTTGACATTCATACTGACTCCATCTGCTTCTTGGGTAAAATGGTTATTGGATTTGACAAAAAAGTGCACTCTGAGTTTGTGTCCAGACTTGTAACCTCTGTGGATTAAATTAATTGTTTAAAGATAATAAATTACATTTGGTTAAAATATTTAGTAATCACTTAAATTCTTTAATGTCAGATTATCATAATATAGTGATAAAATTATGTAACATTTCCTTAAGGGTAAGTAAGCAAATTGTTTTTCCCGTCCTATTCATCTTAAAATTCCTTACTGTAGGTTAAATAAAATTATAAACTACATATAGTTACTCTAAGAAAGAGAATAGAAAATATGAAAACAAAACCAATTATAAGCCTACATAATATATTCATGAGGGGGCTTAGGAAACTGATGGAAATTAATTTAACTGAGTGAGAAGGGTACGTGGGAGTTCAAGAAGAAATTCTACTGAAAAAAAATTTCAATTTTTCGTTTTATTTCAATGTGAAAAGAGTAGCACAAGGAGAGCGATTCTTAGTGTTTGGAACTCTTTTTTCTCTTTGTCTCTTACTCTGTTGTGGATGTGACAAATGCAATCTGTATTCCTGAAAAGCTACATATACATTTTGAAAAATGAAATATAGTTAAAGGAACATTTTTCCTTCCTGTAACTGAAAAACTGAGATGGTGTTTTTTAATGCAACTTCAGTATTTTAGAGGCACATAGGAACTGTTTAGAAGAGCAGTACAGCTGTCAGCACTTCGCCGTGCCATCTACAGGATACTGGTTAGGCTATAATTTCTTGCTAATTAACTGATCTGAAATAGAATCCTTTGTAACTAGTCCATCAGCAATCTATGATGTTTGTGTTGCCCACATCTCTTTTAATTTTAGCGGAGGCCTACAGTTTCTGATCTTGATGTCTTGTTTAATTTGCATTTCTGTTTTGAGACTAACATTAATTACACTGTCAAAACAGATTTTATAATTTATGTAACATGGAGCTGCCTACAGACCTAAGTTTTCTCAATATGGAGGTAACATCTTGCACACTGAATTACTTGATTATAGTAATTCCTTATATATATTTCTTCTCCAGGGATACTGTAGTGGCTTCAGCTTTTCCCAAATTTAGTGGTCACATTTCCACTTAATTGTTGGTTTCCTAGACAAAATCAGGTAGATGTACAGAACTGAAGCCTAAAAGGATCTACTTTGAATATTGAGACTAACCTGTTGCACACACTGATTTATTTTCTTTTTTTTCTTGGAAAGAAACCTCATCCAGTAATTTTGCCTTACCCCAGTAAATTTAAATTGAGGTTGTGTCATACTAATGATTTCAGTAGTTTTCAAAAGTGCTGCACATATTCTGTTTATCAGAGAGATTTCAAAGACAGATGCTGCTTAAAAAAATAGGTTTTTTGTATGTAATTCGTTTGGCAGCAGTGTCTCAGTGCTGCACTATTTTGAGAAACTCTTTTTAAAAGTTGTATGTAGGAAGCGCAATTCTTGTCTGTGTCAATAATAAGTTAATACAATGGTCCAGATCCTGAGCTGGTATGAATTGGTCAGATTCCACTGACTTCAATATCAACATTTTCAATGGGATTAACGGCACGGTCTAGTGCTTCAAACTGGTCTCTTAATTTTAAATATTACAGAAATACAGCAGGTTTGCTTTTCATTCCTGTCTGGAGTTACCAAGATACCTTGGGCAAAGCTGGTACTGGCTACTATGTAGTAGCTTTAGCAGGTTTCAGTCATTACTGCAGGCAAATTCCATTCAGATTTGTTTTACCATCCAGCTCACACGGAATGTGGAGCAGGGAAGATGAAGCTCCCACCTTTCCAATGAACACTGGTAACAAAAAACAGGAGAGGTTATGTCCCAGGGCAAAGCAGTGTGTCACAGGGACAGAGCTTTTGGCTGGAGTTCATCTCATCCCTGTAGGCATTTCATAGCACCGTAGAATCATCAAGGTTGGATGAGCCCTCCAGGGTCATTGAATCCAACCTTCGACTGAACACCACCATGTCAACTAAATCAAGTGCCAGGCCCACTTGCTTCTTGAACACTTCCAGTGATGGTAACTGTCAAAATTAGATGTCCTGATTTGAGCTGGTTGTCCTTGATTGTCTTTATGGTTGACAGAGAAAAGCATAGGATGATTCATTTCCTGGTAAAATAAGCATCAAAGATGGGTGAGGATTGCCCCCAGAATTGCTTATTTTTCTCACAGTAACTCTAAAAGTGATTGGACAACTAACTTAGACCTGGATGACTGGGTTTTTTTCAGTGACTGATATGAGGTGAGATGGATTCCCATGTATAGTTCCCAAAAACCGTCTTGATGGTTTGATGTAATTCACTGTTACTAAAAGACCCTACTTAAAATACCGGCACAGGATAAATGCAACGTTTTGCCTCCACGGACTATGTCAACATGAGACTACCAATTAACATCTGACTTTAGGGTGTAACAAACACCCAGGTTTACTTAGTCATACCACATGTAAAATGATCCAACAGGAAAAAAGGTTACAAAGTTATAGATGTATACTACCCAGACAATGCTTTCAGGTATGTAGTTTAAATAAAGTGCAGCCCGTCATATAAACTGTGCTGATAAAAGTCATCTGGGTGTAAACAGTCTTTAAAAAAAAACTCATAAAAATATCACTGTGATATTTTTATATGATATATATATATATCACTGTTTCCTACTGTTTAATCTCAAAAGGAAGAAACAGGGTCTTTTCACAGATACCCAGACTCAAGACTCTCTCTCTTCTGAGAAACTCTCTGGTCTCTTTACTGGCTAGGATTCATCATGGAGGCCTGAATGAGAAAAGAGAAGCAGGGAGATAGGTTAACAGCTAAAGTATCTCTCTAATTATGTTGGAGAGAAATTTATTCAAAATTTAATTAAAAGAATTAACTTAATTAAAACCAGTTCTCTTGAATTTCAATCACAGTATGACATTGGTAAGTTTTAATGACTACTTTTGCAAGGTTTGAATATCCTTACAATTAAAAACAGACACTCTCAACTACCTTAAACATTGAGAAACTCCTGAACATGGAAAGCCCTCAGAAGTTACAAGATCTTCCACTACCAGAGCAGCAAGCAAAGACATGGACCTTTCCAGGGAGCAGCAAAGGAAAGGGCTGGAAAACCCTGGACTGTATGTGACATGTTTCCCTCGCCTGCCCTACACTCACATGCAGACAATATTTCAATTTAGGTACAAGTGGATGTGTTAGAGAAGCACTCTGAAGGACTTGATTTACATTCAGGTGCCTGTCTAGGGTCAGGTAATGGAGCAAATCTCTTTTTTTCTGTGCAGCCTGAGCACATACTGCTCCAGCACTGAAAGGAGAAAGTAGAGACCCCAATCATCAGTGTAGGTTTCAAGGTAGCCACTGAGGGCACACACTGAAAATGGCAACCTTGGATCCAAACAGACTGATTTACTCATTTACTTGGATCCAAACAGGCTGATTTAACCTTTTCCTCTTAGTTCTAACAGATCCATTTTTCTTAATTAAATACCAGAGGCTACATATGTTAAAACTAAGCATTTTTAAATCTATTTGTTATGACTGAACTTTAAAGATATTACTGATTCAAGAAGGAAACCCCTTACTAATATTTCAGAATTTGACCTAGAATAGCAGATTATTTTGTACAATCAAACTGGCCTGTTTGACACTACAGTCTCCTCTTAATGATGTTTGGAATCAGAGACTGGTGTGGATGGAAGCTGAAAAGGTGTGTCTCAACACCCTCTCTTTTAAATAGGGACTTGTATTCTTATTTTTGACATCCATGCCTTGTTAGAAAAATCATAAAATAGTTAAATTTTTTTGTGAGAAATAAACTCTTTTAGTATCTGAGATTTTTTTTTTTTCAAAATTCCCCTTTGATTTCTTAATGTTTTCTAATGATCATCATTCTGTGTTTTGAGAAGTAACTGTTAGGCATCCATATGTACATTTTTATTTTAGGAGTAACTCACATTTTAGGAGTAACCTGATGGAGAACAGTGAAGAGATTTCAGGGCATTTCGGGGACAGTCATGATAGCTGGGACTTTCAAAGCCTTTGGCTAGAACAGTATACACTATGGTCAAAAGACTATTCCAAAAACTGAGTGTCTTTTGATACAGGATTGGATTTGATTATGGCCTTTCATTATGAGAAGGTCTCTTTTTCCTCTTCTGAAATAATTTCAGGGTTGATGTTCATCTTCCCCGTGCAAAGCAGAAGATCTAGTGCCAGCCTGGGCATCTGCATTGTGTTTCTCCTGGTGCTGTGGTTCCTCAGAGGAGCCCTGTGTGCCTTCAGCAACGTGCCCCTGGGACCTCTGCCTCCAGGGCAGCTCCAAGCTCCCTGCAGAGCAATTATCCTCCTTCTGAATAAACCTCCTTACAAAACAGAAAATCCAGTTTACTCCTGCCGTGTGTCATAAGGGACAAACATTTCCTTTAATTGATGGTGCTTTCATGTAAATTCATCATCCAGCTAACTTTGTGATCTCAGCCTAAATAATGTTATTTTGACTAAGTGCTTAATGGTTATATTGATTTGTAAAAACCCCTCAGGTAATTCTATCTTGCAAATGGACCAAAAGTGGTGATTTATTAAAAAGCTGCCTTTTGAAAGGTGTTCTGAATGTCACCCATGGCCACTGCTATTTCGTCAAATAGATCACGTTTCTCCTACTGCCTTGTGTCTGTGAAGCTCTATGGCTAACCTGAAGTTATATCTAAATTGACTTATTTAAGTAATTTTATTTCTAGTATAAACTTTGTTTGCACTGAAATATGGGCAGAATAACTGACTACCATGGCTGTATCAACAGTAACTTTTAGCAAGTTTAGACAAATGCAGTGTAGATTTAGAGGGATATTCTGCTTCCAGCTATATCAGTTAAACTGTTGCTTATGAATTATCAGGAAATCTTCCCTGTATTTCTACTGTCTGTATCCAAACCACCAAACTGCCAGTTCTCCAGTGCTGGAATTGTCTTCCTGGCTACTCTGCACTATTGCCACAGTGCCTGATACTCTGTTTGTGACCGATGCTGCCAGGCTGGCATCACAGAGCACATAAAAAAATTGATGTGGTTTACAGAACAGGTCATTCGTAGCCACCTCTGTGCCAAATTTGGCACTGGTTGGCAATCTTGTGTATGTGAGGGTCTGGCAGTTAAGATATCAATCCTTACAAAACTAATTTGATGTTTTACACTTTTTCCTGACTGGGTGACAAATTAACGCACGTTATGCTGCATTGCTACCTGCTCATTTCTCCTGAACAATTCATACTTGGTTTTCATCATTGTTTTATCTGGCCCACTGTGAAGCAGCACAGAACCATGTTGTTTTCTCTCCATTTCTCTAACAATGCCCTTTCTTAAAGGAGAATCCAGTGGAGCCAATTGCACATGTTTATGTTGAAGTGGGGCAAGTACCTAAGCAGTTAATACTTTGATTCAAATGGAAGTCTGAAATAGCCATATGGTTTAGAATTAGAACTGGTTTTTACGGTTTTTATCATTTTTGATTGATTATTATAAGCTAATAGAGGGAGACAGAATGTATGTTCAGAACTTTAAAGAATATTTTTCCCACTTTGTTAAATTAGGCAAACAATAAATTCTGCTTTTCATATCAAGGTAGCCTTTTAATACAATTGGAATGAAAATTTTAGTTTCTTTTTCTAGTTTTTTCATAAAAAGGCATATTTATGTCTTGTGCCATCTACTTTCTTTTTCTTTGCATTTCAGAGCAGCTATAGATTTTGCAAACTGATTAACAGCATTTCAGAGGGCTGTTGCTTTTACTTTGCTTGAGCCTCATTGCTCAGCAGCAGGACTGGTGAGAGAAATATCAGGAATGTTCAGGATATGCACACTAAAACCACTAAAAAATGAAAGAAACCAGAAAACAAAAGAAATCGGAAATCTTTGGTCAGAAACAACAGGAGGTTATCCTGGACTGATATTTTATGTGTCCAAACATGGGTCTCAGTCATCTGCTTAAGTCCACAATTTAAATCAGTCTGAAGCCATCCTGCACCAGCTCTGCCCTCCTGGTGCTGTGCTCTTTCACAGCCCTGCCTCATGCTGGGTCTCATCCCTGCTCTTGTGCTGCCTCTGATACCCAGCTTGTCCACACTGAAGACAAGAATTCTTCATCCCGGTCTTCTTGTTCCCAGTTCAGTTTTCATCACCAGTGCCCTGTGGAGCTTCGGGGCACTGTCCTCAGCCAGTGCTCAGCACCCCAGGACTGCATTGCCCAGCACCAGCCCTCCCTATGGGGCCAGCAAAATCCTCCACATCTCTGGAGTTTGCAGAATGGTGACTACAAAATGGGGAAGACACTAAGCAGTGCTGAGGAGGTTTTATATGCTTGCTTTGGACTAATAACTACTAACGCAAATAAAATTTACAAGGTAGAGAATGATGCAAATGTGAGAGGAGCCCCTATCCACCAGCATAAGCAGATAGTAAATAAAAAGTTCATTTTATATTAGAAGGAAATGTTTCTTCCCATATATAATGTATTGTACTTACAACTGCCAGGACCAAGAATTAGACATGATAGAAAAACGTTACTGTTGATAACAGGAATATTCCCAGATGCTATTATTAATGGAAACAATTTGCAAGTGACATAAAATCTCATGCTTCAGACCTTAAGGCCATACTTATTTATTAGAGATCTAAACCCAAGCATGAACAGTAAACTATGGATTACAGTGTTACTTTCTCCTTTAACAAGACCCTAATATGTTACGTAGTCATCTCTTAAGTCAGCAACACATGCCAAGTTATCCCATTTACTTCACTAGAACCACTTGGGTAATTAAAACAAATAGAATTTGGTAGCAAGATTTGACTCTCAAATGCATGTCTCTATCCTCTTACTTGATTTTGTTAGTCTCCAATTAGTCCCAATTTGTCTCTGAAACTGTTATTCCAGATATGAACTCATTAACAGTGTAGAGATGGATTTTTTTATTCCGTGTTCAGTATGTGATGTCTATGACTGTATAGGAATTAATTGGATTTCTTCCTGCCATATTTCACTGTAAACATGTAGCCAGTTTCTCACAAAGTTCCAGTCTTTCTCCTGGTTTCTTCTACTTGTTGAACATCTGTGGGATTTTTAATTCCTTTTTAGTGTTCATGATCAAATGCTTGACAGAACACTGCAGTTACTCTAATACTTGGTGGCTTTAAATCATGTAACTCCACTGAAATAATCGGACTTTTTTAGAATAAAATATTCAATCCTAGGGGGAGAAAAAAGAGGTGGAAGAAAAAAAGGCAAGAAATTATTTTGGTTTTGCCACAAGGAGAATTTTTCTTTTTCAGAAATGTAAATTAAGATTAAGTCAGTTATGAAGGGTTGCAAAAGCAATTTAACATTTATGTTCCGTAGACAGAGTAGTGATCTGCTGCTCAAGTAGTAGGGATATACCTGCTTGTGATGTTTCATTATCACATTAACCATATATTTCATTAGTCACTGGTGTTCTTTTACATGAAGACAGATGTGAAAAACAGTAAAGTAGTTATCACAATGATAATCTATCTTATGTTACAGGTAAAACTGACTTCCTGTGCTGGATATCATTCACCCTATTTCACCCCATCGTCTCTATTTCTAATGTTTCCCAGCATGTTGATCACTTGCATCTACATTTGCAGGGAGAAGGTGGGGGAGCAACATTATGGCAACTCTCTTAGTGGAAACATTCCTCAGACCCACTGCTTGAGTTCATTAGACACTGTCTTAATTTCCAAGCTTTACAGTCTCTCCCTTCTGTGAACTTTCTGTACTCCTTAAAGCATCTGAAAAATACAGAGTTTTTCTTTCTTCTTAATTGCTGGTTACAAAACTGACAGGTGATAAGATCGGTGATAGGACTACAAAATGGCACTTCAAAAAAAGCACAGTCTCACATTCTGGAGAGCATGTTTCACGTGTTTTACATGTTTCACTCTGTTAGAGCAATTTAGCTCAGAGCAAGGCTCTAAATCTCTACCAGAACTAAGTGGCATCAGTAGTAATTCAAAATGTTCTTTAAATGAAGGTTTTCACTTCCTAGGTCTGCCTTGCCCTCTTTTATATATGATAACACTTTTATTTATGATTATCAAGAGTCGGCATTTAAGAGTCATTTCCTCTAGACTCACGGTTCACATAGGCTAGCCTGGTGATACAGGCTTAGCAGTCCAAGGTGTTAATTCCTAAGCTGATCTCTTCACTCCAGATTGTTGCAACATAGCCTTATATAAAAAAAAAACCACTTTTTTGGAGAGGCTGACTTCGTTGCTTATCAGCCCATGCTACTGTAATGGGAAGAGGAACTCTTGTAGAATCTTTTTTGGACTCAAGTAACCCAAATTCCAAGGTTACCTGAGTCACTGTTTCAATGTCAATCCATTTAGTAACACTAGACAAAGGCAAACTTACTCCTGTAACTATACAAGAAGTGAATTGGACTTTGTTTCCCCATATAGGAATAAAGAAAGACATGTCACAATGGGGTTTTTTTATCAGTTGCTAATTTTATGAATTATTATTATATGTGCTTTGGGGAAAATACTCTTCCACGTACTCTTATTAATATCAAAAAAAAAAAGTGAAAAAGTGTAGAGTGGGCTTAGACAATCAGAAAATTCAGCTGTGTGATATTAATGACTAAATATTAATCTCTATGAAATTTTAAAAATTTTGTAAGGAAGCAGTATTGGCACAGTTCTGCATCTGCTGAGCTTTCTTGGATGTTTTATTGAGCCTTGTGCTGGAAGACAGAATCTATGTTAAACCAGCCTCAGAACTGCTCTGCTCATCAAAGTCTTAATAGCTTTGCATATATTACAATAATTTTAACATGCCTTGAATTTCCTTTTATTAACTGTATTGTGGATACTTTTAAAATGTATGCTTCTTACACAAATAGGTAGCCAACCTTGCCTAATTCCAACCAGTGTACCCAGAAGGATTTTAAAAGGTTAAAGTGCAGCATACCATAAAGCAGAAGTAGTTGAATAATATTTTGTTCCAGTATGTTGATGCTATTTTCTTAATATACTGTATCCATACAAGGCTCACAGTTCAGATGATAAGAACAGGAAAAAAAAATCTTCCTTTATTTCTCTTATGAACTTAATCCCGTAATCTCAGAAGCCTTAGTGTGTACTTACCCAGCACAACTCTTAACAGACATATCCACACTAACTCTCTTTCATATTCACTGCAATTTGGGCCTCCCATTTCCATCCCTTTCTTCTTTCGTGTTGAAATAAAATGTTTCTGTGGATACTTGCCTGAATCTGAGAGACACTTTCAAATAATAGTGAGGTTCATGAAAAGCACTACATTGCATCATCATAATTTTTAAGTAGCACAACCGTAAGGTGATTTCTACTGTCAAGTTTCCATCAGATTAATCTTGATTTTGCTCTCTTTTTTTTCTTTTCTTCTCTTCTTTTTCTTTTTTTTTCCTTTTGATTCTTTCCATAGCTGTAACTTATACAAGTTACAAAAAAACACCACCACCAGTACCCCCTCGTACCACTTCCAAGCCACTGATCTCCGTCACGGCACAGAGCAGCACAGAATCCACCCAGGATGCATATCACGACAGCCGGACTCAGAGGATATCCCCGTGGCCGCAGGACGGGCGAGGGATGTACAACTCCACCGACAGCTTGGACAGTAACAAGGCCATGAACCTCGCCCTGGAGACTGCGGCTGCCCAGCGCCACGCGGCCGAGAGCCAGAGCACCTCCATACGGACCAGTGACAAGGCCATTCTAGTGACAAAAGCAGAGGAGTTTCTTAAGAGTCGACGTTCCTCTATAGGGATCCAGGTAGTCTATCATTAACATCTGCCTGTGATGAATTGCTTGTCTTCTTTCTGTAAATAGCATAGAATGAGTCATTCGGCTTCACTTGCTCTAATAATCTAACAAACAACCCCTGGCTGCTTAGCGTTAATTGCAATTCATATCATGGCTGTGCAGAAAAGTCTTCGGCTAATACGCTGTGCCTAGGAGAAAATGAATGAATAAATCTCTAGGGAGGTTACCTGTCATTAACACTTGATATGAAAATTATACTGCAGAGCTACAGGTGAACAGCATGTTCATCTCCTTCCCTCCATGAATTCACAGTCCTTTTTATAGAATTTCACCAGATTTAAAACGCTTTACTGTACTTTTTCCATTATATTTCTCTTTTGACCTTGGAAAATGTGTAAAGCCACTCGATCTTCAAGTATTCTATCTAAAAAGAGACCCTTTCCCGTTTATTTGTGCTGGGAAGAAGGTACTAAAAAAGAGAAAAAAATGTTCTGCTGTAGATACAGCATAATTAGAGATGGCAAGTAATGAAATAACATTAATAAACACAGTCTTTGATCATTCTTCCATTTGTCCATCAAACCCCACAATATTTATTTCACCTGACAAAATGTGTCAGACTGTGGAAAGCTCAGTCAAGTTCTGTTGTTTCAGGCAAATGAAATAAGACAATTCCAAATGCAAATTTTGATTGCTATTCCTTCTACTAAATGGTAAGTACTAGATAGCTAGAAATGGTCATTTGTTCAAATCTTTAGGCAATACCAAGTAATAATAAGAATCAGAAAGTTGAACTTGCAAAGAATGTGAAGTCCTTTGAGACAGGAGTAGAGGAAAATTTAGGCTTCTATTCTGCTGAATATTCCCTTTCATATCACTGGGTTCACTTTTGTGCTTACTTTTGCTAGATTAGCTGTAGAGAAACTGACATATATTTTGACATAGGTACTGTGGAGACAGAAACATAGATCTTGAGAAGGTAATCGTCAGTGTAAAAAAGCCCAGTGAGTGACTGTATGTTAGAAATACACAAGAATATAAAAGAAACTATATTATTTTCTTTAAAAAGTAGTAATTGCATTTCCATTAATTTCATAATATAGTCATAGAAAAGTGTTTGGGTTAAGCATGTCACAGCTGCCGATTGAACTTTACAGGTTAACATTTTAGCATGCTGTAATTTTGCTGTTCCATAATGCATTAGACTAATGGGAAGGAATCAGCTTTGCCAGAAAGCTGTTTGTCCATTTCCTTGATATAAAAGTATTTGCTTCTGATTCTTCAGATGCAGAAGAGTAGAATTCAATTTAACAACCATGGCAAAATATTCAGATGGCTACTTTTCAAACGTTTTACATAGTAATTAGTGAATCCTAAATTGTTCCGAGAAGGAGCTTGGGAGATAACACTGAAAAGTTCAAAGGAGCAGCAAAGAAATCTTTGGTACCTTTTAGCCCCTAACCTGAAACTGACTCTTCAGAAAGGAATAGGATCTAGTGTTGTTCTTATCTCTCCTTTACAGCAACTGTGCACAGTGGTATTTATCAATGTTGGTGTCTTGATTTGGTCAGTCCTGATATTCCAGCAATTAATTCTGGAACTTTGATTACATCACTTGATCCTGTTTATTACTACAGGTGATGACCAGTACTTTTCACTGGGCCCTGACCCTTCTTTAAGTGTGCTGTGTTTAATAATATGTGCTTATAATCCACAAAAACACCCATGCAATGATTTCCAGGGAGGCAGCGGATCTCCCATAGCAACTTGTCATCTGACACTTGGCCTGTGACATTGGTCCTCAGATTCACACATGGAGAAAGGCAAATGGTTTTTGCAACAGCAGGTCTTAGAAGGCTGAGATGTTTGTTATCTTTCAAGAAATACAACTGCTTGGTTGTACCATTTGACATTAGATAAGGTGGAATTTTCAACAGTATCCTGAGCACATTTTAGTTGTTCGGGATTCTTTTCAGCACTAAGCTTCAAACATCACATTAGTGCGAAAAAGACATTTCTGCAGTATTTTCAAATAGGAAATGCATTTTGTTATATTGCTATTGCCAAGTTTGTACAGACTAAAAACACAAGGTAGAATGCTCATATTGAAAACTACACAAATAATAATTTATGCACTCAAAGTACAGTTGCAGTATTTAATTTCTTTTAGACTTCTGTGTCAAAGTACCTTGGAAAAGGATGTTTTTTATTTGCATATTTCCTTGATTGACTAAATGACTTGTTTTCTCATTAGCATGCCATGCCTGGGTAATGCATTGAATTTGCATTGATTTGCATTAGTTAATTTGCTGTCAGGATGGTTAATTTGTGCATTTTTTAATGTTCCACTCCTTTAACGCATTGATGGGAGAATGTTTGCCAAGAGAGCTTCACATGGGAGCAGAGAGGAACAGAGGCACAGAGTGACCAGCAGTGCCACTGCAAGTGGAAGTACAATGGACCCAGCCTAGGGCTTCCATGTCTTTGAGATGTATGATTTGTGTAGTGTACATGTAGTGAATAGAAGTCCTTTTAAAAAGCCTTGACATGCTAGGCATGTGCCAATAGGGTTGGTATTCACATGCACAGAGAACCCAAGCTCCTAGGGAAGCACTGGAGTTACCATAAACATCAGAAGCACCCACCTGCAGAGACAGAGAACAGCACAGATACACTAATCCTTCTCACGGTACGTTAGCCCTATCCCAGATGGGAATTTTGAACAACAGCAAAAAAAAGCTTTGGAAATGAAGCTTTTCCAGAAAATAGCTGGGGGGCTTTAGGGTTTTTTTTATTTCTTCCACTGACATATTTAAATCAAGACAAATATTTTCAGGCATGTCAATAGGCACTGGGAAAAAAAATGCTGACTTATAAATTCCAATGAATTTCAAAATACTGATTTTGAGATTAAAAATTTAGTCAGCAATTGAAAGAATATATGGATATAAAAAGAACAAAACTCTTGCAATACTAGTAGCTATAAACTTACATCTGCCTTCTATCATGACAGTAAAAGACTAATCAAAGTATTTGAATTAAAACGGAGAGTAGAGATTGTCAAGAGTAAAATAAGCACTAAATCAGAACGAGGTTGTTGCTAAGATATTTTCAAGGCTTTTCCTCACTCTTTTGCACACCCTAGTATATATGCTAATGATTAACATTTCAAATCTGCTCTAGTTATAAACCATTTAATATTAAAAGCATTGGGAATGTGAAATATATGAGAAAACATGTCAAGAAATTCCATCTATTTATTTTGAGTACTTCAAAACATGCAGTCCTTTGTTTCTTCTCTATTTAAAAGACATCAAGGCTTCTTAAAATGAACAGAAACCCTGGAAACGAATGAGATGGAAACAATGTTCTAAGTGTGAAGGCTGATTCATGGTGGTATTTTTGGAGACAAGCACTAATTGTAGCGTAGAGAATGGACTCAGTCATCTTCATTTATCATCAGAAGATCACGCTTCAAAATACCTAGTGGCTTTTTTAAAATCTCCAGAATCTACAGTAAAAAAAATCCTTCTTATAAATTGAAGGTTGTATCCAGGGACATTAATGCAATAGCTAGCCTGCCTAAGTTTTTTGTGACAAAAGAGGATCTTCTGCATAATTTAATTTTTTTTTTATATATATATATATACACACATATCTGTATATGTATATAATGAAATTATTCATGTCACATGGTAAAAATGTTGTTCATGATATTCTACACTCTCAAACTAGAATTCCCCTTTAACACAAAGCATTTTATACCCATATGTTAAATGTACTTAGATAGGCACCTACATTTCCTTTATACAGTTTAGGTTATACCATCTTTGTCAGTGCTCTACTTCACTGTATACACAGCAATCAAAAGAAATATTTGCATTGATTACACTGGTCTTTGGATCATAAATGACACAAAGTTATAGAAGTAAGTATTTTTTGTTCTCCTAAAATGACTGTTAGTGAGAGCAGTTTATGAAGTCCTTTGCCAGGAGAAGTCAGTGAATATTTTTTGATTCAGAGCAATTTGCCACTTAGCATTAAACGCACCAAAAAAGTTATCAGTAACCTCTACTGTGTACATTATTTTCTTGCTACAATCTCATATAATCTTGACATAAATCCCATTTCTAAACACTGGCTTGTATTTTTAGCAAAAAGCCCTTTCTTAAAAGATCAGAGGAAGTTTTCAAGATGCTCCTTTTGGTAATTAGCAGTTACTGTGCCATGCCACATATTTGAGTAGTCCAGATGTTCAGCTGGGAAGTAGAGGAGTGACAAAATGGAGCTCAGTGGTGAGACACAAAAAAATCTCACAAGCATGAAAGTATAGGTTTATTTTGCTGAGTTTCTAAAAATTATTTTGAAAGAATGTATGGGTTTGGCTGGTTAAAGTATTCCATCAGTTAAGGAAAACAGTAGAAGTTAGTACTGTAGTTTTATTTGAAGTATTTTTCCTACTTTGAAGTCACTGCATACAAATAAGGTCTCTCCATACCTAGGAATTGTTATCTGAATTCACACTTACATGTACTTGATCTAGTGTCAAAAGTAGTGTTTTCTACTCTATTTTAGTCTCGTTATCACTGACAAGTCTAGGCAGGAGAGGAAGGGTAAATTATTTCCCTTCCTGTACATCATCAGAGAGATTGTTTATTAAATTCTAATTATAGAATAAATTGGTTACAGCAGTGAAAACCCATTGAGGGCAGTGAAGTCGCATGGGGAGAGATAATGTGGCCTGAAGGACTCTTACTACTAATATTTATGAGAGAGAAGTAAAAGTCAACAGGTTAAAATCTGTTTTCTTATGCATTGAATATATTAACTTCAAGTCTGCCTTTGAGACAGTACGTATAGAAGCTTAGACTGGAATTTTTAGGATGCTGCAATGTTATTGAAGTTGCAGTGCTCACGTTTAAGAGAAGAATAAGGCTTTAACACATAAATTCAAACTGTTTTTAGAGTAGTTAAAATATTATCTAAAAAAGCACAGTAAATACTTTGAAAGAATAATTTAGTTCATGCATTCTTTGCTAGAATGAGTGCCTATAAACATACTAAGATGGATTATAACAAGCAAGTTACTTGCAATAGTGATTTCCTTTATTCAAATATTTTTTTGTTCATATAATTTACTTGTGGAGCCTTTATTACCAAGGCAGTGTTAGTATCTGATACTCAGTTTTCAAATTTAGAGCTGCATCAGTCAGCAGTGACTGATCTCCGAGGATTAATCGTATTGTCTGCTCCTTGTATCGACAGCAAGGAATGTGAGGGGGATAGTTGTGTCTTCGTGAAAGGTAAGACACAGAATCATAGAATCATGGAATTTCCTGAGTTGGAAGGGACTCACAAGGATCATTGATAAGATAGAAATAATCTCAAGGTGCTCCATTACATTTGCTATTAATATTATAAGCCTAGTGGACATAAGCACATAAGACGACATTTTTCATAGCGTAAAATGCCAATTTTTAAGGAACTTTTAGCTCTTATTTTGAAAAGGAAGAGGAAGATTATGTACTATTTTAGATCTACTCCTTTCTTCTGCTTTTGGTATGACTGGCAATTTTTATTTCCTCTTTTGTGTGAGACTGTCATAAACATATAAAATTTTTCACGTTATTTTGCTTTACTGAGATTGTAGGCAAATTTGAAAATATTAAGGCTTTTAGAACCCATGTAAATATTAAAACAATAATGAATCAAGGAGAATAACTACAGATTTAGTAAGACTTATTTGAGTTTCAAGAGTCACACAATCAAACCAAATGTATTACTTTTTATCCTCTGCTCATTTGAGTTTAGCCTGGCCAATCTGATTAGTTTCCTGCTGTTTTCTAGCAGCAGTCTATAGTATCTGTCATACAGCAATGTAATTTATTTGTTCATTTTTTTCTTTAGGATTGCAAATTATTGTCTTATTTTCCACTTTTACTTGTGTTGGTATTTGCTTCCATTTTACATTTTGTTGGTTGTTACAATATTTGCAGTGCTAGATTTTGCCTGCACTCACACATACAAAATTTGCATTCTCCTGCTGTTACAAGGCATAGTGAGAAAATGAACGCATTTAAATATCAAGGCAATCATCAGGTCATTTAGTTAGTGTCAGTCTTGGCAAGCTGGAGGGAAGGATAATTTGGCAAGAGTTTATATTTAGAGGTAAGTAATATCATTTTTATTTTGATACCTGGATCATCATTTTTCTGATAATTTTTTTGAATAAAATTTTAGAGCATATTACTTCATTTGTGCCTGTGAATTCTAGATTGCATATTGGGTAAATTACTCAGGATTATATCTCCAGGTGAAATGCCAGTAAGAAAACACTTGAAAACAGATAGATGAAAAAGACTTTTTCTCGATGTGTTGCATCAATAGAAGGATACCAACCCATTCCAAATATAAAAGGTAAATATGCTGCCACACACAAGAAGCAGAGTTCAAAAGAAGACCTGCTATTTCTTACTAAAGCAAACAATGTAGCTGGCAAAACCAGGCACGTTTTTGATATGCAATAAAGAAGAAGGGTGCGTGTTGCAAGTCTGCCTGCTTTGTTCCAGAAAAAAATTGATGGACAAATTGATGTTGTCTGTAGGGGCCTTTCCTTGTTTATATCTTTGGACCATCATGTTTCCAACAACACTATGTCTGAGCTGCTGAGCCATCTCTGTGGAAAGCAAAAGTTTGTTCTCTGTCCACTGGCCATTGCTCATCTCCAGAATGTTACTAGCCATATGTTACCCCCACAAGTATGATACCATTGACTCTCCTTACCCTATTTCTGTGTTAGGGAATCTGGCCTACACCTCATACCCTGGGATTCACTCCCCAGATACCAAAGAGCACATTATATAAAAATGGTCATCCTAAGGATATCACTCTTTGAAGGAAGTGCAGTGCTTTGGAAAGGGCTGAAGGCAAAGACTGACGTGTGAACTTGTCAGCTTGGCTTCTTCTCTCTGGCTTTGTCTCAGGTCTGAACTGGCACACGATGTCCTGTCCTTCCATGCTGAGCCATGTGAGTGAGCAGAAGGCCCTGATAAATCCTTTGTTCCCATCTGCTCAACTTCTTCAGTCTGGCCACCCACAAACCTCTTTTTCCTTGTCAAACCTTAAGGCTTGTAACCCTGTGGAGCCTGTGCCTACATCACTGACACCATCATCTGGAGTTGCAGTTCAGTTGAACATGTTCAAGGAACTTGATCAACAAGTGGAAGTAATAAGAAATTATTATGGTATTTTCCTTTGGACCCATTCCAATGGAATAATAAAATAAAATTGAATTATAGAATAGTTTGGGCTGGAAGGGACTTTAAAGATAATCTAGCTACAACTCCTTTCTATGGGCAAGAACAGCTTTCACTAGACCAGGGAGCTCAGGGCCCCATCCAATTTGGCTCAAACACACTTCCAGGGATAAGGTATCCACAACTTCTCTGGGCAATCTGTTCCTAAATTATGTGATTTAACTCAGACTGGTTGCTTTGGGATGAACTCCAGTACCATAGCTCTTAACAATAGTTTAGACTTCCTGATTGCTCCAGATGTTGTTATGGATTTCAACATCAAACAACGTCCTCCAGAAAATGTTTCCCCACCTCAGACACCATCTTCCTGCTGGCATTCCTACAGGTGCAACCAGGAGCCACAGTCTATGCATTTTGTGTTACCTGCTCTTATTCACTACATAGTCACAGAATGGGTCGAATTGGAAGAGACCACAGTGGGTCATCTGGTCCAACCTCCCTGCTAAAGCAAGGTCATCCCAGAGCACATTGCACAGGAGTGCATCCAGAGGGTTCTTGAATATCTCCAGGGAGGGAGACTCCATAGCGTCTCTTGGCAACCTGTTCCAGTGCTTGGCCACTCACACTGTAAAGGAGTTCTTCCTTGTATTCAGTTTCTGCCCATTGCCTCTCGTCTTATTGCTTGGCACCATTGAGAAGAGCCTGGAAATATTCTGTTGGTATTCTCCCTTCAGATACCTGTAGACATTTATAAGGTCCCCTCTCAATCATCTCCTCTACCTCTGAGAATAAATTGAGTTCACTCTTCAAAACCTGTCCACGTGTATTTGACTGAGGTTTCAGTGCAGAAGTCAAAGCTGCAAGTGTAAGTTGCCTCTTTGCTCCCCCACAACAGCCTACATAAGTATCTCATTCTTTGCCCAGTTAATTTAGGAAATGAATATGTTTTATATGCAGCTTTCCTCAAATCACTGAAAGGACTAGGTGAGTGCCTAGTCCCTCACTTAGACTAGAATTTGTTATTTAAGGCTCTCTTGGACTCTTCTGTGCTATAGATAAGTCTGCATTTCCTGATAGATAGACATCTCTGTGCTAAGAGCTGGACCTCATGGCTGCTTTGCTTAGACCAATGTTCTTTCAGAGACTGCGACCCCCCCAAGCAGATGAAGCTTCTCACTCATGTTGCAGACAAGATCCACCTTAACTAGGAAACCAATTTGCCTATCATTTCATTTGGTTGTTCTGGCTTTTTTTCCTCCAAGCTGTACCTCTGTGGTTGAGGGTTTTTTTTTTACTGCCAGCATCAGGAGGAATCTTTCTTTTTATACTGACAATACCACATTCTGGAGACTGTTACCAAGTCTGGTATTTTAGTTCTCTCAATGCACTGCCCATCACAGTGAATACAGACAGCTTCCATGCAGCTGCCAGGGTGGAAACGGATGGCAGCATGCGCCTTCTCTTAGACCTTATGTAGAATAAAGGGAAATGTGTCTTTCCTGGACTGTTGTCACACTGATAGCCAGAGTTTTAAGCACACCTGTGCCTGTTCTATACTCTACAGTTCGAGCACACCATTAACATTTACTAAAGGGTTCCTGCACTAGCTGTTCTCATTAACATCTCCAAGATTCACACACAGGTAAATATGAAAGTGTACTCATTGCTGGCTGGAATTCCCTTCCATGTGAATGCACACTGAGCTACGGCTTAAAGATGGAAGAAGTTACCAGCAACTGCCTTCCTCACATATGCAGTCATTTCCCACCCTCCTCCCACCTTGTCTCTGCATCCCTTCAGAAACCAGGTGGGGTTTGGACTGTGCAGCTGACACACAGCTGCAAAGACCATCAGGCTCTTTCCAGAGATACCTGTGACTGCTGCAAGGGTAAAACTTTTCTTATCTTTGTCATCAGATATACTCTTTGAATTCACACATGGAGTGTGCATATTGAAAAACTGGTTGATAATATTATTTTTTATGATTTAACAGTGAAAATATCATTCAGGAGGAAAAGTCAGTTCTACTCTTTTTCTTTTTTTCCTGCCTCTCCCTTGATACAGTATAATTTACATACTGCAGCACTTACTCTGTCTGTGTCAAAGACTTGGGGGCGGTGTGGTGGTGGGGAGTGCTATATAAAATCCCACAGAAACTTGCAAGCGCAAGTCTCAGTCATGAAGGAAACTACTGTGAATATATTTTGGTAAGTATATTTCAGATGGGAATGCTATAAAAAGTGCATAAATTGCCTGCTTGATACAGCATTTTTCAGGAGTGTGTTATTAAAAAAGGTGAGATAGGGCATTCTGCTGTATCCCTCACATCATTTAATGGTTTTATATTTGTCAACACAGTTGTCGATAAAATTTCATTGCTCCATTTCTTTTTATCACTCGCAAGCTTATGGGGCTGCTTGAGATTTTATTTTATTTTGTAAATCAAGGACTATAATGAGACTGGTTTATAATAATATAAAAAGAGGTTACCCTATGGATTCCTCATTCTAACAACCCTTCCAGACCAAACTTACTCCCTGATTCCACCAAACTGAGTAATTGCTTCTGCTTGGGTTTGAAATAGGGACTTACATAGCAGAAGTACTTGTGCAAAACTTGAATAAGACACAGCACCAAAACAATAATACCAGGCTGAATACCTATTGCATTTATTTTACTGTGCTAAGGGTTTCTTAGCAGTAAGAGATGAAATATATAATTAATTTTGAATGAGTGTGTGTAAAATTGTGCTGAGTTGTCAATGCTTACTCTGCAGATGTATCTTTTGTGTTGAATTAGGTGGAAACAGCAACTGATTCAGATACTGAAAGCAGAGGCCTACGGGAATACCACTCTGTTGGGATACAAGTGGAAGATGAAAAAAGGTAATTTAAGCATGTTCAAAAATCTGTAGTCTTTCATAACACAACATGCATTTGTAAACAGGGTTAATATGTAACACGTGACAAGTGCTGCTAAATAATCTAAATAATTCCCAGAGCCAAATTTCTTATATGCATGCTTGTCATTTGGTAAAATCTGTGGAGATTACTTAGCAGTTGTTTCACATTTATCTAACTTTCCAGTTTTTAATTGGAGGGAAGGAAGCTAAAGTATTAAATTGAAGCAGTGGCTTAATATAATTTCATTATTGACAGAACAAATACTAAGAGCTGTGTGTTGGAACAGTCTTCCTTCAACAGGACTCCTCATGCTGATTCAGGCTCTCCCAGTCCACACATGGAGACATAATTCTTAGGATGGAACCTTTATTCTAAACTAGAATCAGGTTTTTGATTTGTTCAGTCCTTCTCCAGTTTCGTAAAGCTGCTGGCCCAGGTAGTGACCCACGGATTATGCCTGGCAGGTACTGTTTGTCAAGTACTGGACCAGGACCATTATCTCATTTCACAGCAGCTGTCTGAGAGTATCTGTCTGCTAATTGCCTTTTGCCATCACTGACTAGAAATAATTTGAGACAATAGCTCCAATGTGAAAAGATTTCAAAAATAATCTTTGTTTCTTTAACTTTTTAACACAAAGCTTTTCTAAAATTTCATTATTCAGTGTAATATAATAGTGGAAAATCAACTTTTAATGGGCACCCTATAAGACCAAAAAAACCCCCAACCCACAGTCTTAAATCTGCAGATATTATCTTTCTTTTATTACAGGATTCTCCAAAGTCCTGACTGAGCAGATTTTCAGATTTTTCTACTTACAATTCTGAACATTTGAAAATTTTTTGTATATATGCTTTACAGATGTCTATCAGGAAGTTCTACTTCTTCTAGTTATTTCCAGTTTATTTAGTAATGATACATGTTATTTTGTAGTATGAGAAAAAAATCAATATTTGCTTCCAGAGATAATTTAAATGATTTGTCTTTTGTACCCTTGGTTAGAGCAATGATTCCACTACGCATTTTGTTTTTCCTCTCTGTTGCTAGTCACCATCTAATTTTAGTGAGATATACATAAAGGAAAAATATTTAACATGAAGTCCAACAAGAAGAACAGAATCCACCCACTGAAACATTATTCTGTGCCTCTGTATAATCACATAAGTTATTTATATGTCTTAATATCTTTTCTTTCTTCCCTCTTCACGAAGGCATGGACGATTCAAGCGCTCAAACAGTGTAACAGCAGCTGTCCAGGCTGACCTGGAACTGGAGGGTTTTCCAGGACACATCACCATGGAGGATAAGGGACTTCAATTTGGCTCGTCATTCCAGCAGCACTCAGAGCCCAGCACACCCACCCAGTATAGTGCAGTGAGAACTGTACGGACACAGGGACTGTTCAGTTACAGAGAAGATTATAGGACCCCAGTTGACACCTCAAACCTTCCACCACCAGAACCGTGGCTGGAGCCAGCCATTGAGACAGTAGAGACTGGTCGAATGTCTCCTTGTCGACGGGACGGATCTTGGTTTATGAAGTTACTACACACTGAAACTAAGAGAATGGAAGGATGGTGCAAAGAAATGGAAAGAGAAGCAGAAGAAAATGATCTTTCTGAAGAAAGTAAGAACATTTCAGTATCTTTTCTTACAGATGATTGCTAAAATATCTGTTAGGATAAAGCTGTGAGCTGTGGTTTCTCCTCCCTCATTCTGTAGAAGCAAAGAACCATAACATATAAGAACACTGTCCTGCAACTGACTGCGCAAGGTGGTGTTTCCCAGAGCAAGGTTTTGTGGAAGTAGTTAAAGAGCCAACTCTAGAGTCCAGTGCAGGATCAAAGTCTGGTGTTACATAGAGCTCAGATGATGCAATAACTCCATCCACAGCTCCAGCTCTGACACATCCTTCCCACTCACTTGTACGGCTCCAGTGTTTGACCCTTTGCCAGAGCACACAGGGTGGTCTTACGTGAACATTGTTTTGCCCTTTTCCTGAAACCTGCGACTTTGCCTCTTAGTAAGCAGCCATTTTAAAAATGTTTCCATTCCTTTACAGGCACTTCAGCCTGTTGGAAGAACAGAAAGCAGTAGGAGGCAAGAACAATAGTTAGAGCATTTCTGCAGTTAGACAGGCATATGCATTATTAGAAAATTGAGCTGCATTTTCTTATTACAATTTTGTCAAGAATCATTATTATTCTCTCATGTCCTGTGGACACCTTGAAAGGAGTGATTGGATAAAGTGAAAAATAATGTAGACTATTTTGGAACAAGATCCAAGACAGCGCTAATGATAGTAATATATCAAAGTGGTCCTAGGACTCAGTCGCCAGCTCCCTGTGATTCCCTTTGAGGTCAATTAGCCTTGTTCTTCAGGCTCAGTTTTATAAATATTTCAATCCCTGACAATCTGAATTATTGTCTCAGCTGAGATTTTCTCAGATCACAAATGAATTCATATTAAGTTTTCGTACTAGCATCTTTCTCTGCGCTCTTACAAATTTCACCATCACCTCTGTTTCCTGATCGTCTTCTTTCCCGCTCAATGAGTTCTTGCCATGATGTACCCTCAGGTCGTGAGCCAGGCCAACATGGTGACTAAAAGGCCAATTTCTATTTCTTGCACTGACCTTTTCAAAGCAAAGAATGTCTATGTTTTTAGGTCATCGTTTTTTTATTTTACAGTCATATTTCTCTGCTGTATTGTGCACAAGTCTGCCAAGTAACAACACAGGGTTTGGGGTGGGGCGGTAAGGCTGGTTTTCCTTCCTTCAGGTACTGGTGCTTCTGAACTGTAGATTTTGTCCTTATTTTCATCATGACACAGCAGAGCTCAAAATTTTCCTCTTCCATTGATACTATGAAGACTTTAATACCCTCCTAGGGACTGTTAAATAATAACATATTTTGCTTTGATTAGCCTGTGGAAGACTTTGCAAGCATTCTTTCATAATGGTTATTCCTCAGTACTTCTTTTTATCGCATATGTCTTATTTTTCAATTCTTCAAGTCTTTGCACTGCTGAATACTGAAGTTTCAATGTCATCATTAAGAATCCCAAAGCACCTACTTCCTGGATCACCTGCTACTGATGTGGGAACATCAATGTTTTCAGTCTGAAGCAGAAGTTCAAAGAACAAGACTTTGATCTCCTTTGAAAGAGTAAAATTATTAGGGAGCAAAGGGGAGAAACGCAGAGGCCGTTAGCCCCTCTCTTTCCTAGCATGGAGTCTGCAGGCAAGAGCTGGACTTGTCCTACCTCCTCTCTCTGTAAGGTCTTCCTTTTGCACAGCCCTGGTCAAATCTGCAGCCATGTGAAATGACTAACGGAGACATGCTCACATCAGTACTCCTCCCTCACTCAGAGAAATGAAGAGGCAGTTAGAGTTGTTATTCTTTGGAATACAAAACTGGGTACTACATGAGGAAAACTTGGATGACCTGACTTTAGCTGACTACCTGTTCTCAGGTGCAGAAACATTTTGACCTCCCTAATAGGTTAAAGAAGTTATAGAATAGGTCTACATAGTGTTTGCAAAGTCAGAATTTGTGTTCAGCGGACTGTCAAAAGTGAACCCCAAAGTTCTGATTTTTCATTGTATGTGACTCATTTCAAGAGATCTTCTTTAAATAATTTCCAAATTACGTTGTTTTTAAATGGTGTCCCTTCATCTACTAACATTTACATCAAGTAAAAGGAAGTTTTCAAATAATTAATTTCACTGGGGTAATGAGCTTCACAGCATTCTAAAAACTCTGTGTGAATAATTTTTTTCCTGTTGAGCCTTTAGAACATTTTGTATCCCCAGTCTGAGCTACAGAGGTTGTAAGGTGTGTATCCTTAAAAACTTAAGTTTGATGATATCCCAGCATGAAATGTATCTTGACATATTTAAACATTTGCCAGTTCCTTGAAGAAAATACACGCAAATGGCTGAGCCAAAAGCAAATAAATATGGTTTTCCATCTTCCAGCAAGACTACTATTCCCAAAACACTTCACAGCAAAGTTTGCACATTCAAACGGTCATTCTTAATGCTGAATCATTTCTTTTTTGGCCTGGGTATATGAATGGTACTTGAAGACGAAGAATAGCTTTGCATCTCATCGGAGAAGGCTGTCCTTGTAATATCATTTCTATTTTGTTTTAAACATGTGAACAGTTAAAATAGAACTGCAGTTTAGAAAACAATTTCAATTTTGGTGTTAACACAGCAGCCCTGACATCACCAAAAGCTGCCTGATTGCTATATTGATTTTTTCTTTCACTGTAGCTTTTCTCCCATAATGTTGTTTTAAGAACGTCACTCATCAGGTCTTAGAAAAAGAGATAATCATTGCAGCACAAATAATGTCCCTCTCCTTCTTTTCAAAGAATTTTTTTATTTGGTCAGTTGCCATGAGTTTTATTTTGAAGTCTCTGCAAAGTTCTTATATTGTTTGTGGGGGCAGTTATTTGCCTTCTAACTGTTTATTATTTATATGTGTGTGTGTGTGTGTGTGTGTGTGTGTATGTGTGTGTGTGTGTGTTCATTTATATGTAAAAAATATAGATATGTGGCTGTAACAGTTCCCAGAGTTGCACATTGGTGATTTGCACTCACAGGGTCCCTCCAGGCAAAGATATGTGTTTCTCATGAGTGCTGACTGGAGCTTCAGTTTTACACCCTGAAAATTGTGTTTGGCTGTTACTGTGTAAGTGAGACAAGAAAAACAATTTCAAGTGTCACAAAGCTATTGAAGACCAAGAGGGTCAGGACTCTGCATCCCATGAGCACGGTGATGGGAGCAGGGAGAGCAGAGCAGGGAGAGGGAACCACAGTCCCTGCCCACAGCTTGCAGGCAGGGTCTGGCAGAGAAAAAAAGACAACACCCTGAGCTTCTTAGTGCCACATGCTTGGCCACTAGAATACTTCGTTATGGAGAACAGCTCCACAGAGGTTACTCTCACATAAAAATCCTTAGACAGGTGCAAAAATTAACTATAGGATAAACTATGCCAGCAGAAAGGTTGTTTTGCTGGTATCTTCTGCATTGTGGTTAGGAGCTCTGCTGGCATGGCAGCAAAGTGATCTCTAGTGGGGAAAAAAATAAAGGTATTAGAGTGGGAGCTCAAAGTATCACCTCTCTCTCCCATTCCCCTTAATTCCATGGGTACTGGACCATTCCTTGCTAATCCTCTAGCTGAGATTTCCACAGTACTGCAAAGGCTTTACTAATAGGGCTGAATAGTAATAGAAAACACAGAGTAAAATCTCCCATAATTTTAGGGGAATAAAAATCGACAAAAAACCCTCACAGCCAATTGATTTTAGTATATTCATGAATTAATTATCCATAAAAGTTTTCTTAGGTGTTTGACCAAATATAGTTTATCCTTTAACCAAAGAGAAATTACTGACATCATTTTCTAATGCTTTTCACAAACCTATCCTTCAGGAGCTATTGAAATTTCCAGTTGGAGTGTTGTGAATGACTAAAGAATGTCTTAGCTGCACTGAAACAGTCTATAAAGCCCTACAGTGTGGCATCCAAGAATTCCTCCCAGCATTTGTTTTGTTCTGCTGAAATTTTCTCCTTTTTGTACTTAGCTTTGTTGAGGTAAAAAGCAAATTTGCAGCAAGTCCCAGTTGGTGAACAAGGGTCCCATTACCCTCCAGAGCACTGCCAGCTGGGGGCTTTGTTGTTCTAAAATGCCATCTGAACATTATATATTTATTTTTGTGTCTACATGCTCTGTTGATAGTGAAAAAGATATTTCTAAGGAGTACTAGTTTAAGTGTAGAGATTAGACAAATATCATGCCCTACTTTGAGTCAGGAGGGTAAACTAAATGCCCGTTTCAATATTTTTCCAGGCATATTTTCTCAGATTGTTTGTGGAGTAATTTATTTACAAGTATAAGGGGAAAATGGAATGATCAAATGGAATGAAAATTTAAATTAAAACATGTCATTTAAATAAACAGTAATGAATACCAGAAGCAGATTGATTGTTAGTAGTTTCTCACTGCTGGTGCAGCAGTGGCACAATTGAACAAAGCTTTTAACCTGTCAAGATCAGAGTTACAGCATCAGATTATAATCGATTTCATCAATATAGACCTAACTTTTCCTCCTCTACCTTTGTGATATGAAATCATTTTGATTACAAGATTTTGTAGAATTTCTCAAGCAATTCCACACATACAGGGGAAAAGACACCATTGTGTTAATTGTGCAATTTACACAATCTCTAACCAGGGTGTAAATCCTTAGCCTGCTTTTCCTGAAGCCACGGTCAGGGTTTTGTAAATCTTCAGAGCTGAAGTCGTACAGGGCTACATAACAAAAATGGAGTGCTTCCTATGCTTCAGGGAGCAGAGTTAAGGTTGTGTGACTCTTTCCTGACATTTGGGCAAATACAACATTATCTTAATGGAAGGAGGTATATGGATTATATGAAGATTGTGTCTATTTATGTGTATTGGTAGATTTTATCATCATTTATTTACAAGAAAAATCTTTTAGTCATCACCAAACATCTCAGTCTCTACAGTCTCTAACATTCATCATTTTTTCATGGAGATAATCAATCTGCACTCATCAGAATAATTCCCCAATGCATGAAATTAATAACAAGGCTTTGGATGTCTATTAATATTGTGCTAAAGATTATGAGTTGAAGTGTTTTAATACTTTAATTTAATTACAGCAAGGCAGAGTAGCATGAATATGAGAGATTCTAACCTCTATGTTTTATTACATCTGATTTACTTATTAAAATGGAAATAGAGTTAGATCTTTAGTAAATGCTAGGGCTGTAATTATACATGTGTATTCAGCACTGTGACTCAGTGACACATGCAACCATCCCAGTCTTATATCCCTGACAAATGTGTATCCCACCACAATGCTACATTGCCAGTGCCTAAGTCTTGACAAGTCTGACTGGACTTTAAATCACTAATACTTATTGACATGATGCTTCATGATAATGAAGATAAAATTGATGTTTATTTAACATGGGAGTTTGGGTAACTGAGATTCACTAGAAAATATCAGATATATATAGATATATATAGATCCAGATATATAACCCAGATATATATAGACCCTGTCAGGATCTACAATTCTGCAGAAGAGCTAAAACCAATGCCCCTTACTCAGACTATGTATTTGAGCTATGAACTGTAAAATTCAGCAGAGAAAACTAAAACTGAGCTTTACTCACTAGAGACAACCAATACAACCATCAGCCTGTGGAATCATCCTCACACTTTTTTTGCCCAGTGAATCTTTGAACATAGCACGGAATCAGTGATATCAGGGACCTGCTACAGCACAATTCCTCATCCTGGAAAAGAAGGACATCTGACCCCACACTGGGAGTTTGTCTAATGTCCTAAGCTACAGATCACTGAGAGAAAAAAGAAGGATACAAGGCTGTTTGTCACTAAAGTCATTGCCTTTATAAAAAATGATGAAAACCAAATTAAAGCAATTTGTGTCAGATCATATGAAACATTTCTTTTTTAATTATGTTTTTGTATGTTTGTTCAGGTTTTAACACTCAACATATTCCTTTCTGTATGCCAATAACGCTGTAGAAGAAAGTGAGTGGTTTGGTGATCAAAAACCCCAAACCAATTAAAACGCTTTATTTCATTTGGCCAACAGAACAAAACAAACCTCAGTGAATTACTCTTGCAGCCCTGAACCACTTAACCCTTTCACAATGGATGTCACACAAGACTGATGAATTATGTATATTTCTGTTTAATTTAGTGTTGTGGCACAGCTGTACTGTTTGTCTAACAGAAAATGGAATAGAGCTTGAGAACCACAGCTCTACATATTAACACATGCCTTGAAAGTTACTGAGATTGTAACTGGAGCCCAAAACTTCCAAATGATCTCTTTCTGCTACTTGTAGATGCGCAGATGTTTCACTAGTCTAAAGAAAGCAGAATTAAAATGTAAAATCTGCTACCAAAATACTGTTTTCACATGCCCTTCTGTACTTATTCTAAATAACAACAAAATGTTAAGCCCTGCCACAGTTTATGTTTCCTGCATCAAGGACTGCAGATCAGTTGTGCTGTACTACTGTATTTATTCCACGCTCATCATCCTGTTTGAATTATCAAACTTTGTATCTCCAAATTGAAGTAAAATACATCAGAGTAAAGCCTGTTTACCCTTAGCCCATCTCTCTATATCTTTAACATTATTTAAAGATCTGGTAATTCTCCAGCTAAAATAAATTTTTCTTAGAGACCACAGCTTTAATGCTTTTAAAAATATTTTTTCATCATAGAGATGGATGTGGAGCAAAGGAAGTGTAGGAAAGGATATGTAGGAAGGTATAGAAAAGCATGGTGCTACCTACCAAAGTGTGGTATTTATCCCAGCAAGTGTGGGAGTCAGGATGAGTTAGTTTCTTAGGGGTAAGCCAATTCCCTTAGGCAACACTGTCAATAGAAAGACTGAGGCATGTCTAGGAGGAAATTCAGCTCATCTAAAAATAAATTCCTAACATGGCTGAGCTGCTGAGCTCAGATCACTGATTATAAAGCATTCGAAAATTTTAATTTAGACAGGTGACTCTTGGAAACAAAGTCAGGTAAAATGAGTTTGGTCGCTTTCCCCAGTACATGCTGTAAGGGCACGTACACGGACAGTGAGGAAATGCCAACACATCCATGGGGGCTGATGCTGGTTCAGCAAAGTCCTGGAGCACTTGTTTCTGTCCCACTCTGTCTGAAGCTCCTATGCTGAGGACTTTGTATATTTTCCTGGGCAGACAACCTGTAATTCCTAGTGGATGTACCAAAACATGTCTCAGAGATGTAATTCCTGTGAGGATCTAATCCTTACAGTAGGAATATGTTATATTACAGTTGAAGGTCATAACTTTACCCTCAGAACAGATAAAGAGAGTTCGCCCAGGGATCATCCACACAAGGGTATTGAGTGAAGTAATTTGCAATCACAGACCCAGAAGATATAATCCAAGGAACATGTGCCTTTGACATCAGAAGGAGCAGGCATCCTACTGGTTCTTGAGGCAAGACAGTTTCAAGAGCTCTCAATTTACATGAGCAAATGCAAATGGAAGAGGTGTCATTTACTTTGAAATTTAAGAGTGTGTTCAAAATCATATGAATTGATGGATGCCCACTTCAAGAAGCTGAATACAGTCACTCTGTTTTTTCTACTTCCTTAAGCAAGTAAAGGCTAAGCTATTATGACCTATTAATATATCATTTATTATTCATTCATTATTGCCAAAAGATAAGGTGCCACTGAGCTTTCCTATACCTGAGTCTTTTTAAAAAATATTTTATGTGTATAACCACAAGCAACAAAACCAAATATTTAGATCCCTTTTAAAATAACCAGGAATTTCACCTGCATATTTTCGAGCTGGATATTGTATTTGCTGCCAAAAAAACATTTATTGGTAATAATCTATCTGTATGCTTAGTCCTAGGTAAGATCCGAAGTGCTGTTGGAAGTGCTCAGCTCCTCATGTCTCAGAAATTCCAGCAATTTTATTGGCTTTGTCAGCAAAATCTGGTAAGTCACTTTGCCTGGCTATTCTTGAAGTGTTTAAGGTTATTCGTCCATAATATTCCACAAATTAATCACTTTAAATTTTAGAATTTAATATTTTTACTTCTAAAACAACTGTAGAGCACCCAAGCAGTAGCATTCTGAAATGTTACTTTCATGTCCTATGTTTACTTCTCCCTTCTTTTTAACTTAGTCCTTAAGTATGATGTTAGCAGATTTTTTTTAAGCAAATATGTAATTTCAGTAATTTCTGTCTGATTATGTTTTGCTTTTCTCTTTTTGCTGTCTTTATTAAAGAAAAGAAAATGAGAAGGGAACAAATGCAAGTTTTCTGAGACATAATATTATGGCTTATTTTTGCAATACTCTAATATAGTAACTATATTTCAGGTAAGAAAGGGGGAAATTTTCACATTACAATCAGTGGAAAATAGTAAAATAGAATAGTGGAGAATACATGATCCAGCTTTCTACCTACCTGAAAATAGGACTGATCATGAAAATGAGATATCTATAATGTTCATAAAATTGTGTGGGATAATTTGTGTTGGCAATTATATATGAGATGCCCTGGGGCTAAAAGAACAGATGCATTATATTACTTATGAGAGTTACTGCTATTGTTCTGGAAGTTCATTAGAGACTAATTCAATTCTAAATGTTATCTTCATTAATATGACAGCAGCCATCAGTGATACAAACGTTGTGGCAAGATGATACTAATCAATAGAACAACGTAATTCTTCTAGCTACAGCTGGTGGTAGAACACCTTTCTTTGTCTCTGTCAAATATCAAGTGTACCTTTTCCTTCTGGCTGTCCCTAAACCTCATATCTTGAAAGTACTGTATTTTGTTGTGTGCATGACAGCAGACATAACCTATACATCTGCTTACATATTTTTCTTTGGTCATTGGGGTTTGTCACATAACTTCCAAGGCAGAACATCCATTCTGCAAAGACCTACTTGCTACTTTCCATCCATAAAATTAAACATTCAGAATACCTGAAACTGCAATGAAATAATACTGGGAAAATAATGCCAAAAAATGTCATACCTTCTGATAGAAAATAATAAGATACATGGTCCTCACTAGGAAAGAATCCAATTATCCGCTTCAAAAACTCTTTCAAAACAAGAATTTAAAAAGCTGTTACAGAATAACAGAGGAAATATACGTTTGACAAGCAAGAATTGACCACATCTGTATAATCAATTACATCATGTGTGCTTCCTGTCTAGTAATTTGTTTCATACCAAAAGAAGGAAATCTTCATCATTGTCTGAAAGTTTCTTACTGCAAATTTAAAAATGCCCTCCATTACCTGATTGATTAAGCCATACAAACTAAGATTTGGAGAGCCTAACCCCCACTCCACTTCATTTATCTTCAAGTGGGCCCGTCACTTGTGCTCGAGAGCATTACTGTAATAGCAAGTGCAGCTCCTGCTCAGCACAGCCATGGGCTGTTCGGGAGTGAGAACAACTCATTACTGCAAAAGCAGTAGGAGCACAAGGAGAAATCTACAACTTCGTAGACAACACAACCAAAAAGCTGGCAAGATTTTACTTCTCTTTTTCTCCTTTGGATAATAAACCTCTGAACTCCATAACAGCGGATTTACCCCACTCCCAAGATTTAGGCTCTGAATATCCTTCACTTTCATTAAATCAGTAATGGGCTCTGCAGAAAGCAGCAACTGCAAAACTGACTGTAGGTCATTCATGTTTGGAGGCTTTTCTTCCTATACCTAGTGGTAGAGTTTGTTGCTAAACAGTCACTTGGTGCATACCTACAGCAGGCTTTCCATGGGCTCCTGAGGCAGCACCTCAGTGCCCCAGGGGAATGCTGCCAGCTTGTGCATTCCCTCTCTCCAAAACATCCAGCACATAAAGGGCTGCCACACGGCAGTTGCTCTGACAGTGTTCAGCCTCTATAAGCTTAAATGTAGGACACAGAACAATAGCATTTACTTTTGCCAATTCAAAATGCAACAAGGGTTTAAGAGGAGTATACTTAAACTGAAATTTAACCAGGAAGGTCGCCTATGGACTTTTCTAAAGGATCATGGGAACTTCAAATGGCACATTTGATAGGGTAAATTCACAGAAATGTAAGCTTCAATGACATCTTTTTTATGAATCTGGCTGGCTATCTCCTACGTGTATACTGTTCCCACTAACTACTTAGAAGAAACATCATTACTGATTAATAGTAAGTCCCTTCTGCATTATTCACATTACGTTTTGTAACACCCTTTTTTTTATTTTGAAGTGTCCTCCTCCATGCTCTCTAGTCAGCACAGATCCTGCTCAGCTTGTGTGTCATGGTTGCAGGCTAAAACAGAGCAGCTTGAGCACCAGCTAAGTACTTGTTGCTTGCTTTAGGCCTCCTTCAAAAGGAGGGCTGCGAAGCTGAATTCCAGGTAAGATACAAATAAATAAGCAGTTTCTGAGAAGAAGCAGGTTTAAGCCAATCTTTTCAAAACTTAGCTGTAATAGTGTTCATTTGTGCCAGCGTTTATTCATGACCTGTGGATGTATAAGAAGCAGGAGGCAGCCCTCTTGTGTCCAGACCACACACGGCACAGCCCTCTGCAGGAGTCGTGCTGGAGACCATGGTCTTCACAAACACCGTGAGCAGAGTGGGGCACACAGAGGTACAGAACAGCAATTAGCCTTGATTCAGAAGGCAATGGCCTTGCAATGAGTGGCATCATTTTCTGGCTGTTTAGAGGAAACTGGGGAGAGTGACTGAGGAGACCAGGCAGGAGACAACAGATTGCAAGACAGACTGCTATGGGACTGTCCTCATGAATTTTACACAGGGAGTCTGTTCCTAAAGCCTGAAATATTGACCTCTGTAGAGTAAGTAACACCACTGACATAAATTTTGTTTTGTAACAAATTGAGATCCATTCAATGGATAGTTTTCAGTAAACACTAATCTGGAGTTGTAATGTTTCCCAGAAGTCTGTTATAATCTATATGGCCAGTTCTCTTAAATCCCTGAAGCTCCCTATTAAAAGGAGACTTTCTTCTAGTGAAGAAGACTTTGAAGTTGTTTTTGGCCCAGATTCCAATAGGAGTCTAGGTACGGGTGACACTACATGTGGTCATGCCCAGCTCCAGGCGCTCATCTCCCACAGTGGCATCTGTAAACTCAAGTTTGAGCAGCAATTCCTAGTTTAAAACCCTTAGAAATGTGTGTTTGAAGGGAGGAATTCAATACCAATGCTGACTTATCTCCCAGTTTCTAGACAACTGTGGGGTTGTGTTTAAATATAAAATGCCTTTGACCACTAGATTTGTAAAAAGTAGGGAACAGAGCCTGCCATAACAGCAGTGACGCTAGCTAACATAGCAAACTAGTCTTTACAATTTTGCCCAGGAAGGGAGAGATTCAGAGTTTGTTTTGCATGGTTTTGACTTCCTCTCTCCCAGCTCCATTCTTTAGACCATCTTAATGGCTTCCTCCTGTCCTGGAAGGAAAAAGGAAATTCTTCCTTACCTTCACAGACATGTTTATCAATTAAGCCCTATTTCAATGAAGTGCCAAAGCTCTCTTCTTGAACGAGTACCAGTTCTCAGAGAGCACAGGGTTAAGAGTCTGCCTATTACCTTATAATACAATTTTTATCCAGCACTGGCATCAGGTTAATTATCAAATAGAGGGTCATCTTGCTAATTGTTACCACCAATGTTTGCTCCACTAAGTCTTATGCACATAGAGCCTCTTAATTGCAGTACCTGGAGGTAATGTCTTCCCAGTACCTGAGTGTGATTCAACTCCCTGGAGAACAAAATCCAAGCATCCCATCAAGATTTCATACTTCATGTATACATTTGAAAATGCGAGACAATGTAAACATCAAGTTCAGCATAAGCTGACATCTTTGTGGCATTGTTTTGTCTTAATCAGCTATCGTGAATGTCATTTTTAACCAGAAAGACTTCAGGCTGGCTGGAATACAAACCGAGTTCCCCTCGCCTTTAATAATCAGCAGACAGAGGCTGTCAGCTTGTTGCTTTTTAGAAATGCAGGTCAGCACAGCATATGGTGCAAAGGAACTTCCCATGCCGCAAATTCAAGAAGGCTCGCGTGTGACATCCAACTCATTCATGTTTGGGTTGTGTAGGAGGCACAGCTTTCCAGTCACAGCTCGCAGCTGCAGAGCGCGCAGAGCCTTAGCACCGAGCAGCGCTGCAGCAATGAAATCTGGCACGATGCCCTTCCTGCCTCAGTGCATGCCGCTGAAAGCCTCCTGGAGGATTCACGTTCTCTCCTTTGTGCGTTACAGGACCCGAGTGCCATGCCAAGACCAACTTCCCAGGATCTTGCAGGTTTCTGGGACTTATTGCAGCTCTCAATTGAAGACGTCAGCATGAAGTTTGATGAACTGCACCAGTTGAAACTCAATGAATGGAAAATAATAGAATCACCTGAAAGGAAGGTAAGCAGACCATGGACAATACCATTTACTCCCCATTTGTAGTTCTGCAGTCTCCTTGTGTTAAATACAATAATGAAACACAATAGGTTTCTAACCCTGGGAAGTATTTAATTAGCATGGCCCATTTTTTTCATGGAAACTTCCACCAGATGTGAGGAGTTTTTGCTTTTTTAACAATCTTGAGCTGAATTATATAATAAATAAAATGGATTTTGCTAAGCTAGTTTACTCCATGACACTTTTGTTCAAATTATTTGATTCACATTCTAAAGGCTACAACAGAAATATGTTCTTATTAATTCAGACTGAAGACAATAGCCCAAGAATTCAAACAAGGTAAATTCAGCACTCTGCTACATTTGGGGCAGCTCAAACCTGAACACTGCAGTGTTTAACCCTGCCTGCTTGACACAAATAATAATACGAATGAGAGAAAAGTATGTGACAAAACATAGCGCAGGTCATACTAAAGCTCAGCCCACAAACTTTTGGAGGACAAAGTGCTGCTGGCGAACTCCCTGCACCTCTGCCTGGCAACTCCATCATTTGAGAGATGCCCCACATGATGCTTACAAACCAAAGGTGACAAATTGCCCATAAAAGCAGTGTAATTCTGAAACTGCGTTTCCTCTCTCTAGAAATTCATCCCTTACCTTGATTATCCCACTATCTTTGCTGATTATTGTATCAATCAGATGAAAACAGCATTTGGTTTGAGTCAGTACTGTTGGCCTCAGGTGAATACTTGTTTGGTTTGGGAGGAATTAGGAGGCATTTTGACAACTCTTTCATTTCTTCATGCTCCTCTTGGATTTTAATTTTCAGCCAACGGGTTGGTGGATGGTGAGTTTGCAACTCTTGCTTACTAGTGACAACTGGAAGTAAGAAATTATTATAGTGACAGCAACAGTGGTATTCCTAACAGGGAAATAACTAAAAGTGGAAAAAAAAAAACCTCAAGATGGGATGGCAGGAATGGAGCCTTTATGTTCCTGTCTGAAAACAGGAAATAGAGAAAATAAAGAAAGGCAGAACTGGCTAGCACAGGGAATAGCATCTTAGGATGCTGCACTGTTCCTGTTTAATGTAGAACTGTGTTTTTAAATAACCTTAGTTATTTAATCTTGGCTATTGCATTTTGATAGTAAAGTCAGAATTAGTTTAAAAAAAAAACCAAAAAAAAAAAAACAAAAAAACCAAGGAAGAGTCTGTAAACCATAGGTGTATCAGTTCAATTTTTGTATTATTTGAATCCTGCTGTGCATCAAATTAACTGTGTTCTCCATAAGGAACAGCCCATACTCTGGACTATTACCATTACTTTAAGAAGTTATATAGCAAAAAGATCTATCATAATAACCATACCTATACAAATGAAGTTACTGAATCTTCATCTTCAGGGCTATGCAGTCCAGTATTAAACATGAAATTTAAAAAAAAAAAACTGATTTAACTTCAAAGTTCCATCTAATTTCAAGTGCACTTTGAATGGGGATTGTATGAAATCACCTCCAGAGGTCCATCTCTTCTAACCTAAATTAGTGTACAATGCCTTGATTATACGCCCTCATATGGTAATTCACGCTCTCTAAATGGAGTAAAATATCCATTTCATACTTCAAAACAATTCTTGATTTAACACCTGCAGAGAAATTTACAGCTACTTTGGTAACAAAATCTACAGACTTTCACTTTATAATTTGATAATTCTTCAGAATAATTTTCTTTAAAATGGCCCAAGCTTGCAAGCAGAACAATTAGCCCTATGTTCTCTCTCTGGTTGGCACTTGAGTGTTTCCATAGAGCAATTCCTGGAGGAGACTAAACTAATAGACATGTATACACAGCTGCTATCTCATATCCAGCTGAGGCTAAACTCAGTATGATTAATTTAATCAAAAATCCCGTCCTGCTAATCTTAGAGAGTCTTTTCACTTGATCAAACCACACAGATGCGCTGAATTCTTATTGGAGAGACAGTGTGTGTTTCTGTTTATAATGAGTGTAATAATGTGTCAGCTTAAACTAAACAAATCCATATGAAAGTGAGGTGTGCAGATTGCATGTGCCAATACCCGCAAGGACGATGGAAGGAAGCGCAGTGGTTTTTCAGGCACAGGACCGCAGAATGCGTAATGGTTGTCCAATAAGAGGGTTTTGTCAGTGTCCCTAGTGTGGATAGTTGTTCATGTAGTCCATTAGTCAGCTGATGGGCAAGCACAAATTGAGCATGCTTGATGTATGTAATCAGTATTTTGCATTTCATGTCTTTGATGTGCATGCTCTGCTGACAAGCACCTTTTGCACACAGCTCACCCTTAGTTTTAATGCCCTATTGCAGGAAGAAAGAAAGATTCCTCCTCCTGTACCAAAGAAGCCCCCAAAAGGAAAATTCCCTATCACAAGAGAAAAATCTCTGGACCTACCTGACAGACAACGACAAGAAGCTAGAAGACGGCTGATGGCTGCCAAGCGAGCAGCCTCCTTCCGGCAGAATTCAGCCACAGAGCGCGCAGACAGCATTGAGATCTATATCCCAGAGGCTCAAACCCGGCTTTAAAGACAGAATGCTGCAGAGTTCCTTTTTTTAAACAAAACGCTTGTACAGTTTGTCACTTACCTGGTAATTTTTGTCTCATTCTCTCCACTAAATATGCCCTTGCTGTTGTGTTCTTTGTGCCATAAGCACAGTGGAATGCTTTTGATTTCCTCAGAATTTGCTGAGCTCACCGCAAGAACGACTTCTTTTTGTATTTATTGTCTGACTTACAATCAGCTACGATGGATAGGGCTGTCAAGACCTGACTTATCCAATCTATTCTCAGAGGACAACAAGAAACACCTCTTGAGATGGAACCCAGCTTACTTTTTGTTATTTATATTTTTATAAAATGTGTGATAATTAGGGATAAGAATAACAAACTATAAATGGGTGCATCTCACCATTCACTAGAGGCATTAGCTAATCCAAGTAGAAGGTGCTACAAATGTAAAGAGCAGGAAAGAAAGAACCCATTTATCTCCTTGACCTCCAGTTTCTTTTCGTAGAATCCAGCTAACATATTTACCCATGCGCTCTGCCAATCTTCTCATCTTTGTTACTGCAAAATAACATTAGGCCTCTCATCTCATTCAAGTTTCTGGAGATGAACAGGGATATCCAGCCACTAAAACTCCAAAGTTCATCAGAAACCAAGATGCATACAAGTCTGGTGATGGTGGGAATGTCCACTAAGAAACATTTGCTGTTAGCAGTATGAGGACACTCTGAAACCTAAGCAGAATTGTAATGCAAGAGGACTTGAGTGATGGGTGAAAGGAAAACGGAAGCCTTAAAAAGTTAGATCTTCTGTAGTAAGATGAGTAAAGAAAAAGTTATACTTGCTCCTTCGGACCACTCATTGCATTTTTAACAGTTCTTTTACATGTTAATATTTATTTTATAAACCTTCTCTCTTTCATTTCAAGAGCTGTGCTACATGTACTATTTCAAACTCTCAAATTGTTATAACAATTGAGTTTCCAGGGTATCCTTGAGAACAAAAAAATCTTGCTTGTTTAAAATGCCAGTTGTGATGTTGTAAACAGTTTAAGAAATATGAATGTGAGTGGTAAGTATATATAAGTTTAAATGGTTATGTTAAGGTAAAGGTGAACTGTGGTTTACAGTTGTATTTTTTTTTAGAACTATTTTTCTATGCAGTATCATTTATGGCAAGAATAAGTTCTTGCTTGCTTCAGACATAGGAAAAAAAAAAAAAAAAACAAACCATGACTCAAGAGATAAGTGTTTTCCAGCCATGGAATATAAGGAAAATAATATCTTTTCAAGCCTCTTAATGTCAGAAGAGAGAAGTGGTAGCTACCATACTCAAGAGGCTTTCATTTAAAACAAATTAAGACAGAATTATTCCACTTCACCTACCTTCCAGAGCCAACCAAGCAATCCAGCACTTAGAAGTCTTCAGGTGAAGACGCAATAAAATGAGTAACATGGAGCCCCCAATACCAAGGTTTCAATCCTATTGAACACAAGTTTAGGTCAAAAGACTAAGAACCCAGTGAGACAGAGCCTCAGCCACCGCATTCCCTGTTTATCTGCTTTAACAAATGCATTGTATTTAGCCATAGGCAGAACAACTATTTAATTATACTCGAGCACTTTGGTTCTTCACCTGTTGAGCACTTTAAATCCAAATCCCACACACCCTGCAGCCTGATGGATGACTGAAAACATGAAGTACCGTAGGTTATGCAGATCTGACATTCCTTCAAATCTGTTTTCTTTTCTTTGGTTGGTTGGTTTTTTCCTTCTCTTTTTCCTACAGTGTGTGGTATTAAGCATGAGTTCTGTCTTTGGACAGCTGATAAAGCATGCTTGGCTTCAAAGTATGAATCTTTAGAGATGAAGTTTTGAGAAGTTTCTGTGAGAAGACACCCCTGTAAATTGAGCCTGGTATCTGGTATATATTTTACCAAATAGCCTTAAACTGTATTTGAAGCAAAAACCAAGACGAATGTATATCCTTCAAGAATGCAAAAAAAAAAAAAGAGAAAAAAAAAGAAAAAAAGGAATAAAAAATAATAAATCCCTGAAATATTCTTCTATAGATGAAAACATTATATTTCCCATCCCTTATGTTTTCAAGGCATTTTCTATTAAGGAAAGAGCTGAATCCTAGGCAGTGTACAATATTGATGCTACTTGCTATATTTGTTGTACTATTTTAAATACAGAAGTACATGCACACACTGGCATCTTTAGTCTTGAAAACTGGTATCTTAAAGTGGAGCTGCTAATTAGAATATCCACACAAAACCAAAGCCAGTATTTTTCCTAGATTGAAGAAATCTAAAATAGACACATACACACTTGTACGCATATATACATATGGCAGCTGATACATTTTATCTAATTTTCTGTACACTTCCAGGAGGAATCACACTTGCCTTATTTGCTTGAACCTTCCCACTTGCAGCAGCAGATCATGCGATTAAGACAAGCTGTACCTGATCCTGCCAGTAATCAGACTTTATGAAGAGAAATTGTAAGCCCAACAGATTACAGATAAACCGAGATCCCAGCTGGCCTAATAATGCTGACTTGAAAGAGTCTATGTTCTACATTTCCCATGCTGTTATAAGAAAATTCTCAGTATAAGATTTATAAATGTATGATTTCTGGTTTTTTCACCTTGTTCAAACAAAGACAAAAACCAAAAAATACCCACAAAATGCAATCGGAAAAAATTAAAAGTAAACTAGATGCCTGCCAACAAATCTAATAATGTTATCTGTGCACATTACATTTTGAAATGCAATATATTAAATTATTGTACAGGTAACATTATATCTTTTAAGGCAAATAAGCCATTTCAATTTACATATTGCACATCTGGTGAGTTTAGAAAGATAACATTATGCTTATCATATTTGTGTTGCAAATAAATCAAAGTCAGATTGCTTCATTCTCTGACATGAGAAACACTGTATCTTAATGAACATATAACCAGATCAATTGTAATCTGGCTCCACATCACAAAAAGAAAAGCCAGTTACAAAACCAACGTAGGAGGAACATAAACAAACAGAAAGATAGGAACTAGTATGCTTTCTCCTTTGAGAGTTCATGGTATAGACCCACTCAGAACAGCTGAATATAGCAAAATAGTCTAGTGTTTAATTAAATATTAATTAGGCAATTATAAATTTTAACACATTAAAACTATAGAAAGTCTCTGTTCATTTAGTCATTGCCTGTAAAACACAAGTATACTGAACAGAATTCAGAAAATTTAAATAAGGAAAAAGGCCTGAACGGTAAAATTGTTGATATTTGCCATACTTATTTTTGCTTTGTATATTTTTTTAGATTTTAAATTATTTGTAATTTGGTGAAGTTCATTATGAAGTGTTTTATTATTTCATGTCCACCTGATTAGAACGGTCTTTGGCAGAATGCAAAGATGAACAACATTGTACAGTTTAATACCAAAAAATGACGTTTTAATTCATGCTTAAACCTTGACACTATATTAGATTTGAGATCAATCAGGAAGGAATTAAAGCGTGCATAGGAAAGTGTGTGAATTTCATATATATAGATAGGTATAACATATATTTCATTAAATGGAAATTATTTGTTTTAAAATAAGCCCATGTCCTGCTGTATCAGTAAATTAGTACTCTACTTCCTCAGCACTGCATCTAGTAGATAGTCAAGGAATGTTTGGTCATTGGGTGGTTTTGCAAGTAACTGCTACATGATGGAGTGTCACACGTGGCCCGGTGTTTCACACGGGGCCTGCAGCCTTCTCGTGGCCTGTAGAAGCAGTGCCCTTGAGAGGTTCCTGGCCCCGTGGCACCTCAGGCAGTGCCACCGTTCTGCCCTGTGCCCTCTCCATGGAGGTCGCCCTGGCCCCTGGCCCCTCACAGCGGGCCTCCACATCAGCCCAGCTCAGCCTTTTGCACTCAAAGCCTTGAGCCTGCCCTGCCCAGTTGGTGGGTTTGATGTCCTCCTCAGCGTTCCAGTGTTGGCAGCAGTGGCAGGGGCACACTGGAGGCTGACCCATCAATTGCTGGTTTGTGCATGCCGATTTGAGGTCTGAAGCTGGTTTGGCAGCTCCAGGTGTCAAGCTGTGTGCACTGAAAACCTGTGAAACCATAGCCTCAGTGTAAGAGAGCTTAAATGAATCATGAAGCAACGTTAGTCCCATTACTGTTCCTGGAGCATCTTATGATGCAGTGATACCACCCGCCAACTGCGCTCGAGGTGAGGAATATCAACAAACCCCTTAATGTCTAGAGAGGTGCTTCCTGGTGTATGACAGGTTGACACCCACACTTATACAGTGCCTTTCATCCAGAAGGATCTCCAAGCACTTTATTAGCCAACACACAAACTCCAGGCTGGGCTGCAGCTGGGACAGGTAACCCAGCATGGCAGGATGCTGGGGTTTCTCCCGCCTGTCCCCATGCTGAGGGGGAGTTTCCTTCCACAGCACCCTTCCAGCATCTGGGACCTCACAGTTGGAGCCTGTGTTGAAGGAGAAGAAAAGACTCACTGAACCAAGAGGAAGACCTGAGCAAAGCAGAGAGGAGGGCAATCAGTGCTCATACCATGCCCCCAGGGAGTAGGCAGGGAGTGATGAGCATCAAATTAACCTTCCAGAACAATCTCTGCCTTTTCTGTTCCTGACAACAGCAGTGAGGTCCCTGCAGTGGAGGAGCTCCCTGGGAGGGTGCCAGAGGAGACTCCTAGCTGGTGCCAGGAACAGGAGCTGATGGCACCAGCAGCTGAGCCTTCTTGGTCAGGAATTTTGGAAAGTCTCCCCTTCGCAAGTGCATTTTCCCCCACTTTCTTAGTGGGAGAGATCCATCCAGGGTACTTGCTGCACAAGCAGCCTTCCCCAAGCGCCCTGTTCTCTCCCTGAGTCTGCCCTCCAGCCCAGCTATCACGAGGGATGGTGTGGGGCACAGGACTTAGGCATGATGATTGTGCTTTGGTTTGGGCAGCTGCTCTTTAGTGAGACTCAGCCCTAACCCTAAGGGTTCTTTTATGGCAGAGCAATGGGGATGCCTCTCTGTGCACGGACAGGATCAGCAGACGAGAGGCCACCATTTCATACTGCACAGGACGGAAAGAGGACATATACATATATCTATATATACACATCATGATTTTTCACTGTCAGGGTTCCAGAGAACCGGACCCAGGAACCACAGTCAACACTCACATTCCTGTAGATTGTGCCACTTTCTTGCAGCTCATCCTCAACACTGACGGCTATGGCAGGCTTACTGCCTATTGCAGCCCCATGGCCCATCAGCAACTATTCACCGTGTTCACCTCCAGGGACCACCTTTCAGGAACAGACGTTTTATGGCATACTCATATGCATACACAGACTCCTGTCAGGAATTAAGCCCTCTGTATCCACAGAAATTGCTTAATTTATCTCTGAAAAGCAGCTACCTCTATGGCATAATGCTGTAGCTGTTTAACTACATAATAGGCTGTTCAGGACAGCAAGTATAAAACCAAAATTGAAATGGAACATTGCCCGAAAGAAAATTTGGCCAGCATATGTAGGCTGATTCAGCTCCTCTTAATGAAATAAAATTCTAATAGCTGAAAGAAGCCATGGCATTCATATTCACACTGAATATTTTTTCCAACATAATTCTATGATTCTGTATCTAAAAACAGTATTCCAGATCTTTTCTCATTAAATGCATATCGCGTTTCATAAAAGATGATGGCAGAAGAAGACTGCACGTTCACTGATCCACCTTCCACACCCAGCTTTTGTCCCATTACCCTTCATTGCCAGAAGAGAACCGGGCCTTTGAAATCAGATCGTCGTTAAGGTAAATTAGTCTGTCTACACAGCTTGCTCTTTAACTGAGCAAACACAGAATAGTTTTCATCAGCTGGCAATTTAACTCTATATTTTATTAAGGCCAAATTGTTATTTTTCTAAATTGGTTTTGTTGGACAGGATTTTTTACTTCTCTAGGTACAAAACCATGGATATTTTCATCTAAGCATAAATGAGGGGGAGGCTTATTTGAATCTATAGTCATTATTCACAAACACAGTCCATTAGTGAGGAATTTTCTTCTTACCTTGCCACTCTTTGATTCAACACACTATTTCTCATTCCTAAAGCTTCACTGTCATGCAAGTTTCTTATTTGTGAGATGGATTATTGCAGAGCTCCGGGCCAAGATCTGATCCCGGTTGTATCAGAATCAATGCTCAGAAACTGAAACCAGAAAGAAATATCAGATCTGAATCAATATAATTCAGATCAATATCTGACTCAGCAAGTCTGAGGTAGGAAGGACTCTCCATTCAAGGTAGCAAGTGTGCCATTACTTTGCAGGAGCTCATTTTTCCTTTCAGGTAGGTCGCAGTCACGCAGAGGGCTCGGTAGTAGGTTCAAGTCTCTGAAGAGAGTCCTCACAAAGAAATGACAGCTTTATTTATAATTAACCCATGGAATCCACATGCTCATATCCATGCTTTGATTTACCCTTTAGAGGTTTAATAGAATGGCCATGTCATTTTAAAAGGGCTCCGTATGTATGTATTATTTAGTTCAATTTATACATTAATTTTCTGACTGAAATAAAATTCCCTTTCAAGTAGTCTGGCTTATACACTCTAGAACTGTTCTTTCCTGAAGAAAAGCCACTATGACTGTGCAGGATTTTCTGTACAGAGACAAAACTCATACTTTCATTTACCATGGACATGCCAAAATACTCAAGTGTGGCCTAAGGACTAAATTAAATGCCTCCTGTAGAATTTCAAGGAATGTTAGAACCAGGAAACTAGCTGTTTAGTTATCATTAAAAATATATATAAATATATATAAATATATATATACATAAGAAATCATATCAACAATGAGGATGAACTGAGTGCCAAATATTCACCATCTGTATAAAGCTACACTTCACTAGAATTAAACTATTTTATGTAATTCTCTTTCTCATGCTTTTATGGTTCTTTTGATAAATTCTATTTAGTAGCATGCAGGATACCTAAATTGAATGTACAGTATGTTGTTTCATTGCTACAATAATTTATTGCTTCTCAGTAATATCTTCTTTACCAGAATGTTATTTGTTACTTTGAAGACATATTTGAAAATTGTTTTATTATTGAGTTATTCTTTTTTTCATGGTTCTCTACTCACCTCCAGCTGATTGTAAGAAAATGTGCTTCACTATTTTGCCCCATGGCTCTTTTAAGAAGCTGCCTCTTTCAATTGGTTTATGTATTGTTTATGTTCATCTCCTGTAAATAATTCTGCAATTAAATTTTTTGAGAAAAAATAGAGTACACTCTTTATTACATTTGAATTTTTGCATTAGTTAAAATCTGAAATTTTCAGCTAGACATTTTGTAGACAACACTAAATGATTACTTTAGACTTGTAGCATTTGGAGTATTAGGAAATTGATTATAAAAATAATTTTGATAGGATTTTAGCTGAAATCAAAGGAAGACGCATATAAAATCTGATGGAAAATAGCAAATAATGGAATAAGCTATGCCATTCCATCGATGTGTTTTGATTTATAGTCATTAATACTATAGGTGTAGAATGTCATCCACCGATTTTGAGTAAGAACATTGTGTATCATTAACAGAAAGAATACTAGTCTCTTTTGCTTGTAAAAACCCCAAAACTGAATTACTTGTATGCAGTTATTAGTGGGAAAAATTAACTGAATGGATTTATTTTGACAAGGTGAATACTGAAGCATCTCTCTGAGTGTTTTTACGGTTTGCAACAGAATAACCAAAAAGAGCTTCTAGCCATGGTTTCCAGCTCCTTTCAGGGCAGACAAGTCTCCCTCTGGGAATGGCTTTAGCAACTCAGCAAAAAATTTGATCAATACTTTGCCACATTTCTCGATTAGACTAAAGCCATGGTAGGCATGAAACAAAGATTAGTCTAAACAAAGGAGGTATCAGAAGTAATATGAAGAATATTAATTTATTTGGCATAGAAAAGTGCCTAGTTGCTTGAATCATTAGATTTTTATTGCTCGTATTATATATATATTATTGTAATGCTTAGGAGCTCTAGCAATGGGCCACTTGTACATTTGAGCATTGTACATTTACAAACTGAAAATTTTCCCTTACCATGAAGTTTACAGCCCAACCAATAGATAAGAAAAAACAGATAGGCAGACACAGGAGAGAAACTGATGGGAAAAAGTGAGATACTATTAATTAAAATGAAGAGCAGCATCCCATCAGTTGTCATTTGTTTTGTAGCCATCAGAAAAAGAGAGGATAATGAAGTGGAAGATACCCTCAGGGATGTCTTCCCAAGAGGGGATTGAGTTCAAGAAAGATGTTTGTTTGAAAATTTAACACAGAGATGATGAATTTTGGCATCCTGATTAAATCTCATACATATGTAGCTGGTGCTAGGTATACCATGGACAAGTGGTGTACAAAGAGGCTGTGAAAGGTCTTGACAGTAAGAACAATAAGATTCAACATTCGATACTCTGATGGCTCATTGCTAATCTGTGAAGGAATTTTCATCCTTAATACCTGCTGTGGAAGGCTCAAAATTTTCCAGCTATATGTCAGCAGTTTTAGTGAGAATGAAATTTAGGGAGAGGTCGTTAGAGCAGCCTAGTGTTTGTTCTTGTCTGTGTCCTAACACTGGATGTTATGACGTGGAGCATCACTCACAGCAGTTCTGCACTGTTATATCAGAACTGAGGCCTTGATCACTTCTATCAGAAATTCCAGTAACCTCTTAGCTTCTCCTAGCCTTCATGAGCTCCCTAAAACAGGCTGATCCTTCCTGCAATCTGGAAAGGATCTCAGGACTAACAAGCAAGCTGTTTCTTGTACAACAGCTTCACAGATGGTTGAATGTCAGCCTCAGTATTATAGGCATACCCGTATAAATGAGGACAGGCATCGCTGATGAACTAGTAAGGTCAAGTAAAGCTGGGGCATAGATGTGACATATTTTATTTCAATTGCTGAACCAAATAATCAGGTGCAGAGTACATGCTCTGGAATTAACATATTTATTCCAGTTGAACTGCACTGACACTGACAGTGGGTTTGTGGAAGGCTGTTATTGTTTTAACTGTAGCAGCACAGCTGAAGTGTGAAAATTTTGAAATGTAGACAAGTACCTTACATAACCTATTGCAGCCCTAACACAATCCCTGCATAGATTTTGCTGTGACTTTTCAAACAAGCAATTTATAAGCAGCTAGAGGATAACACAGTGATAAAAACTAGGCAACGCTGGTTTGCCAACATCCTATCATGTCAGCCAATTTAATTTTCCCCTTTAACAAAATGAATGGCCTAAGGAATTAGGTAAAAAGAGTAGGCTATGATAGATCTTCACTTCATAGAGGCTTTTGATGCAGTTGCAGTGTACCATTTTCATCTAAAACTAGGAAAATATTCTCTAAATGAAATTTTTGTAAAATTAAAACTGATGCAGCTAAAAATATTATTTTAAATATACATATGTTTGACATTTTGTGAAATCTGAAGGCCATTTGAAGTGTGAGAAGGAGAAAAACGTAACCTGCTCTCAGTACTATTCGGCAATTTCATTGACAACTTTGATGATTTACTAAAAAAATCATCATTGACCTGGGAGTATTATATTCATTGACCTGGGAATGGTTACAGGTTCTGCAGAGGATATGATAAAAATTCACAGTGATCCCAAGAAAACAGGCATGCTTTCTAAATTCAATGTGATGCAATTCAGTGAAGAAAGAAAGAAAAATGCTATACCAAATGCTATACTAAATGCTGTACTCAGATGTGACAGAATACCTTTTGAGAAAAAGTAGAGCAAAGAAAATGTGATCACAAGCTAAAGGAGAGTCAACCTGATGCTAAATCAACACACACTAAATCACATGCTCTTAAGAAAAGAGGAAATCTAATAGTGAATGTATTAACATATCATTAAATTAGTGTGGCTTAACAAATTATTGTGCTGTGTAATCACCCATGTATACACAATCTTAAATTGCAGCACGCACGCATTATTGGACTTGACATTGCAAGCCAAACTAAAACAAATTACTCATAGAAGGAAGAAGTCTTCAGATCAATAAAAATCAAACTCATGTATCTGAGACATGGCTCACCCTCCCCCATCCAGGCTGCTCAGTAGAAATCTCCACGGACACTGCATTTTGCTCTATGCCAAGTGTCTAAGGACTTCTAACAGACTTGGGTGAAGATGGTGTTTGTCTCTGTCCTAGGTATGAACCCCAGCAGGTCTGGGATACAGGACAGGATGCTTTTTGTGTGCTTGTCTGGCTGTGTTTAGGAACCAGGTTGTCATGTTTGGGCAATGGTGAGATAGAGACTCTCTGAATCTTGCTGTCTTCAACTTAGCCACTTCCACCCATATTCTGTCTGAGATGGCAGAAATTACCCTCTGAATCTCAAGCAAACACTGAAACACAAAATTTTAACAAGTGAGATAGGCAGAAACATTTCATAATGCCTTAAAGTGACACTGACTGGCTGAGTACTCAGTGATGCCACCGAGAAAACTGCAAGTCAGGTGCTGGGTCTGTAGGGACATTTCCTGTATGCTACAGAGGTTCTTGTTCCACTTTGTTCAACACTGTTCAACACTCTCACTCACACTCTAGAGTATTAAATCCTGTTTTGGAGGAATTGAGAAGCAGTGGAGAAAATTTGAAAGAAAGTAACAGGGATTACAAAATATTTAGAAAGCATGACATAAGTGAACAGAGAAGATGGATCAAAAAAAGACTGATTTCTTTCAATACAAATGAATTGTTATGAGCTGTTAATGAAACTGCTTCCCCATTCCCTGGAAGGAGGTTTTAAGCATCATTAGCAGAAAAGTCTAGCTTTTGTTTCTTTGGATAAGGGTAGTGAATCCCTGTTTAACTATTTAACTCAAGGACAAGGTAGCAAACATATCCTACGCAGCTTTGCAGCTGCGATCCACATGTCAGAACTCCCTGAAGAGCCACAGGAACCACCATCCAGCATCCTGGCTGCCCACATGCTCTGAAAGGGATGTGCCTAGACCACTGGTACCCTCATCTCACTTGACAGATGATTCCATTGATAAGCAACTGACGATTTGCAAGTGTGAAAGAGGCATTCGCCTGCCAAAGGTGCCAGTTCTGCTTAACAAGCTGTTCCCCAGCTCTTCCCAGAAGGACAAGCTGACCAGGAAGGTGGATACAAGAGGCTAGTGCCTCTGCTGGCTTCAGCACTTGGGGAGGTGAGGCTCAGGGTCTCCACTTCTTCTCCTGTGTGTTATGGGGTTATCAGCTCACAAAGGAACAAAGACGGGCTGTTCTTGAATAAAACACCTTAATACTAAATAAGGGAATTGCAGAAAATTTGTGATAGCAGCTGAGTCAGCAATGTTCTATTCTCAGCATGAAGTTCATATCACTTTTTATTAGTAGCAGGCACAAGGCTGCTTGAGGCGTTGAAATTAAGAAAAAAAACCGAAAGAAAATTTCTGCTCTACATGAGGAGTAACATCACCTCAGCCTTTACCCCTGAATGGAAGCCCAGATCTTGACCAGGAGTAGACGTTATTAACCTGCTCAGCCAGAATCTCTTCAAAAGTCTTCATGGTTGTTGTGTGGCTCATGCGTCCTTTGTGACCCACACTAACTCACCTGCATAGCTGAGAGCCATCAGACACACGGAGGAGTTTGTTTCTCAGAAGGGTTCTGCACCTGTCATTGCCATACTTGGCTTCCTCCTTGCAAATGAGCACCATCACACTCGCTGCAGAGACTGGCACTAAAATATTTGAGGAGGACAAAGCTTAGGTCAATGGAATGGAAAATAATGACAAACCAATTTAAATGCAGATCCGGGAGGAGTGTGTTATAATAGACTGCTTCAGACAAATCTTAAAAGGAAATTAGCTTTGGTAAAAATCAAGGATTCAGTGTATTAAAAAGAGACATAATCCCAATCATAAGAGAGGTGATAAATCAGTTTTGCCAGATAGAAAATAAATCATGACTGAACAGTAAGGGAAGCAGATGAATGTTATGCTTTGGGGTTTGAATATGTCAAAGTGAATTTTGTAAAATATTTAGAAATTTATGAAGTATTGACAAAATCTTTAAAAATCTGGTATTTAGAATTTTATGAATGTTTATATTTATATATTTGTATGAGTTTATGTGGCTTTATATGTGTGTATGTATATATATATACATATGTATATGGATATGTGTATATATAATATGTATGTATATATTTATCCATACAGAAATAAAAGAACAGCAACTGTAAATTTTTATATATATTTATTTTTTTTAAATGGCCAGAAATCATGTTCTGTTTGGTTTGTGCATTTCTATATCTCATGAGAAAACCTTTTGCTCATCTAAATCACAGAAACAGGAAGCTGAAAAGACAGGCTGAGGAAAGGGAAAACCTATAGAGCAAGACCAAGGTCAATGCTATATTCTTTATTCTGTGCTTATGAGAAATACATGATTGCTTTACCTGATTTGGAATAGGACTTTACCATCAGCCTGCTTCACAGTGAAAGAGCATTTTTGGGCTAATTCACACTACATATCAATTTCTACAGCCAGATCTCAAATCAAATACATACATGCATATTGTGCCAGAAAGCAAACAGATTCTGCATGAGATGATCTAATTAATTTAGACATTTTTCAGCCTCAATTAGGAGGTAGTTGTATTGTTTTGAGACAAATTGGTCTATAACAAATTCAAGATCTTTTAATCCTCCACTCAGATTCCCTTCATTCTCCCAAATCTTTCCAAGATACATATTATTGTCATCTTATTTAATGAGACATGGAATAAACAAATTTTACAAGAGCATCCTCATTTGAAATAACAAATAAGAAGCCATAACCCTCTATCAGATTTTACATTCTTAATTAGAAACTGAAGAAGGAAAAAGCCTAATACCTGGAGATAAATGTGAATTTCTAACCATTCAGTTAGAAGGGTCACTTAAGACCACATGTGAACCAGCTGTGATAGCATATGTGGAGCAGAGGTTCCCTCTGTGTCTCACTTCCCAGCTTGCTTGTCTCCAAAAATCTAAGTAAGGTAAGTGTAATAAAAATGCTGTTGCAAATCAGAGGCTACAAAGTTTTCCCTGGAATTTACTGTGTCGAAGGAGAACAAGATGATAGAAGGAGAGGAGGGGTTTTGTGCATAGGAGGACCTGAGGAGCAGACGGCAGAATTTCATGGCCACGCAAAAGACTTGTAGGAAGCCTCTGGGGCACATTTACCATCTGTGATGTGTTCCACTTTGATGGCATTTGCCTTGTGAGATGTAACAGATTGTGACCCTTCCTTGGCTTCTTTCTGGGATCAACTTTTCTTTTCTGGAAAACAGAATAGCTGGTCCATGAGCTGTTAACTATTTATCTTTATTGTCACAAATGAAATAGCTGTAAATATCTTCTGTGATGGTCTGTTGTTTTATCTAGTGTCAGATGCTATACTGGGACTATTGACTTTTTTGGACAAAGATTAATGGCTTCCAGTGAAGTTAATATTATATTTTCACCTGTGAAGAAAAAAGTTAGGTGAGTTCAGGAACAAGCTGAGTGATAACTCTCAGTCAATTCACGAAAGGGGGTAGTTTTCAAGGTAAAATATATGAGGGAAATTGTTCCTGGGGAAGTGGGTAAGAGACGTCAGAGATGGATAGAAATGAACAATAGATGCTTTTAAGTCAAGTTCATTTCCAGTAGCTAAAAACGAAAGATGATTATGATCAAAATAGTACCAAACTTGCTGTAATTCTCATTGCACTAACTTACATTACCCAAGGGAGATCTGGATTTCAGAAAGCACACGAGGAGCTGACAGCCCTTTCAACCCCCACTGCATCACTGTGCTCTCTCTGCTGCTGTGCCACCCTTTCTGAATATATCCAAAGCTATTATGTTATTTGCTTTTGCTCTAAACAAACAGACAATTACCAGGGTCCTGGGAGTTCCCTTCTTGTACAGTGGTGGTTAAAGGTAAACCCCCTTTGACCCTTGCTTCATTTTACCTTACTCGGGAAAGAACCTCACGTTTCTTACATTTAACTAAATAAACCAGTATAACCTGTATAATAAATTGGTATAAATGTAGTTCTCCCACCCTTCTCTGTCAAGAAGGAAACAGAAACAAATAGATTAGAGAACGCCTTTGAATACTGTCTGGAGGGACAGTCTGGGGAGGCACTAAATTATTCAGTTCCTTTTGCCTGTGTCAAATAGGACAGAAGCAGCTTTTCGCAGTCCCATTTTGCTAGTCTGGAAAGTGTGAGGAATGAGAGGCATGCATCACATCTCCTTCCCAGCCTGCCCTCCTGGAAGTCTTTCCAAACGCAGGCAGCGTGCAGCAGAATTGCCGCACCCTCGTTGCGTCCTGCCGCGCAGCTGGACTGGGGCCTGCTGGCACGGGCACGGCGCAGCTGCCGCGTCCAACCGGCTCAGCCAGCACTTCTGAGCACAGCTCTCCGCGTTTCAGAAGTTTATACTGCCACCCATTGCTGTATCTGAGCACATTTTCCCCGAAAGTGATAGCAAACTCCTGAACAGATTTCATTCGCAATAACACATTTCTCTTTCTGGAATCACAGCTCTCCATCACAGCAAACAGATATATTTGGGAATAATGGTTTCTGAAGTGTGTCTGCGTAGGTTAGAGTGGAAATGCTTCCTCAAAGGCAAAGTGTGACCAGACTGTGGAGTCATTTGATCTATTTTCAGTGCCTGCTTCTTCTCAGCCAAGAATACTTTGGCCCCAGCTTTGTCCCTCTGCCACAGGGGTTTTGTTCCAGATGTTGTCAGCATGTTGCAGTGATGCAGGGGAAAAAATTCAGGTTTTCATAACCTCTGAGGCTGAGCATCCATTGCCTGACAAGATCATTACACCACATGATTGGAAACAACTGCACCTGCAGGGCAGGTGCAATGGGAACTATAGCTCCTATAAAATGAGATGAGAAGGAAACTACATTTGGGACTGTGCTGGTACATCTGGGCCATCAATGTATGCTGCTGAAATAATGAAATCTATGTTTTTTCGTAGAAAGAGCTTACAAAAAAAAGGCATTAAACCAATATATCAGCAGTTGGTGTAAGCATCAAATTCAAGAACTTTCTTCAATGGTAATGATTCACTCTTTTTCAGAGAGTTTGGGGGATTTCATGTTATCATATAGTTCTACAAATGTTTCCTTGCACCATGCTTGTGCTATTCAAAGAATTTTAATTTTAATTTCATTTCTTCCCTTTGGCTTCAATCTGCTATAACAATACACATCCAGCTTGCATCTACGTTCCCAACACATGCATACATGTGCATAGACAATAAATTCCTTTACACCAGTACATGTCATTAATGAACTTCAATCTCAGATTTTCTATGCTGTTGGTCAGCATCTCATGAAATTATCTGGCAGGACATTTTTAGGAATAAGAATGCATTTCAATAAGTGGGACGAGGAAGAAAATGAATTTTGTTTGTGTTTAAAAAATGGTGATACTCATTTCACCAGCATATAGCTGAGGAGCTCCACAGTATGTCTAGAGTAAAGCTCAGATCTGTATGAGTCATGTGGGGGAAAAAAAACTGGAAGCCGTTTGTGTATGGCAGCTCAGGCTGGAGGGATTTTGGGAGCTTCAGGGCACAGCAATCATGCAGAGCCCAGTAAGGGACAGGATAGGAGACCAGGATTTTCCTTCTGCTTTTTTCTTAAAGCTTTGAAGAGACTGAGCTGAGAAGATTTTGCTAACTGGAAGCTAGGAAGCATCTCCAGGGATGTTTGTTTTTTCCTGTCCAGTTGTCAGAAAGCAAGAAGTCATTGAGGAAGAAACCTAGCTCATACTGAGAAGGAGGGCAGCAAGCTTGGAGAGGAGCAACAGGGGAAGAGCCAGAGGTAGGAAGGGTATACTTCGGGAAACAGGAAGAAATACACATGGAAAAGGTGCTGATGGAGGCCAAGGCTGGCTGCTGGGGTGGAAATAGGAACTTATCCTCCATGGCCCAGACTGAATTCAGGGCTACTCAACAGCAAATTTTCAGCTACTCTAAGTCAATGCCTTTGAAAAAACAACAGATGATTACTCTACTGTGTCTCAGCCCTCTTAAGAAACCAGTTCACATGAAGGTCAGTAAAAATGATGGAAGAGTCTACTCCTTTCAAATACCAAACTGGACTTTAGTTTAGGCTTGAAGGGTTGGGAGATTTTAAAAGCCTCTGGCAGAGTGCAAGTGTGCAAAAAAAAACCCCAACCTGTCCCTCATCCTATAAAGAATAGATTGAATACAGCTTATATTAGGCCAAAAGAGCTGCTGGGAAGCAGGATGAGCAGCTCCCAGTTGGGGCATGGAGGGTTTCTCAGCACCCTCTCTCCATTTTCCCACTAACAGTGCTGCCACACCATATGCAAGTGTGAGAAACTACAAGTAAACACAGGGATTTATGACACAGCAAGGAGAAAACTACATAATGAAATTAAACAAGGTTCCCATCTGAACATAAAAGAACTTCAATAATTCTAATTAATGGCCAGGAGACACATTACAAGACACAAGATAAGCAATGAGGCATAAATGAACAAATAAAAACATCAAGAATGCTGAATCACAGAATACATTTTGTTCATTGTATTTGTTGTTTTTTCATTCAAATTACAAAAAAAAGAGAGTTGTAGGTAATATTCAGATCTTGTTAATGCTTTAAAAATAAATCAACAAATCAAACTCACTACAAAATATTGCAGATGCAATTTCACTTCAATAATGCATAATCAGCCATAGTACACCAGGGAGGATCAGCAGGACATTCAGTGAACATAAGTCAAGACAGGTATAGCAGATCTTATAAAAGTACCCGCTGTTGACTCTGTACTCATGCTTGAGTAACCTTGCCCCTCACTTCTGTGGCCTGGGCTTATCCCTGTGGATTCATGAACAGCACTTGAACTTTAAATCTACAATTGGAATTTTCTGGATTTGTCCTCTGACTGCCTATAATTAGACCATTGAATCAAACAAACAGCATACCTCCTTTTATACCTCTAAGTGAAATAATTTAAGGCATATCTTAAGTGTAAGCTAAGTTAGAAACCACCTAGTTTCTTCAGTTTCAAAATAACAGTGTAAGACTTGGTCTAGAAGGTTGACATTGCTATTTTAAGATACACAATTTTTTTAATTCTAAAAATAATAAAATTATTATAGTGTTGTGTGAACGTAATAAATCTCTATTTCTTCTAAATTAAAAATGCTGTGAAAGACAGTTCTTGCCTGACTGAACATTTGTTCAAGTAGTAATTTTAAAGGGAGCATCTAAGTGACAGTTCCATCCAGCCCATATGGGTTTACCCTTAAATTACCCTGAAATTCAGCAATTAAGGGAACTTCTAATAGCTGCAGCAATCTACACCCTAGTACTGTCTGATACCATTGGTAGGAAAAGCTGAGTTAATGAGAGGTCATGGGATAGAAATCACTTGCTTTGCTTTGGTGAACAAATTGTCATTTATACGCAAGGACTGCATGAGGATTAGTGGTATAAGCATTTGGAACATATTTCTGTATACTGGAGGCAAGGACGAACCTATTAGTTTCAGATGGAAAGAGAAAAGTACAAGTTCAAGATGAAAATTTGTCATAAATATCACGATGAACTGTCACAACATGAAAACTGACATGAGAAAATACCTTCTCCAAGACTCTGATTTCCCCTCTTCCCTGCTCTGGTCCACCACCATAGGCAAAGGCCAAGCAAAAGACTCATTGAAGGCAACTTTGCACCTGACTGGGTTCAGTCTATGCTCAGCAACTTTTCTCTAATGAGAAAAGTAACACTATTTAGTATATTTGGGGATGGAAAAATCTGCTGTTCCTATTCTTGGAACACTAAGTATCTCCTGTGTTTATCCACCTAAAGAAAAGACACAGGTCAGTTCAAAATTTACTTTTATGAACTACAAATGGATTTTCAAAGCACTAATAAAGGATCATTTACCAGAGTCTGATACTAACTGGTGGGGGCATAGCTAGTCAGGGTCAGAATGGAGCAGCCAGGGTACTAGTCACATCCTAGGTGAGAGCAGAGAGGACAAAGGATATTCCTCTCCATCTGTAGATGTTATCTTCCATAACATTTTGATGGCAGTTTGCTTCTAGTAGACTTCTCTTGCACCATGTTGGATTAATGTTGCCCCGCTGCTATTAATATTACTACTGCTTTCTCTGGATAAATGCTGTCTGCATCAGAAAGAATGAAAAAAATGAGCAACCAAAAATTTTTTTAAAAAGACATTCCACAGTGAATTGTCCAATCCCTTACTCATTTCTACCTAAAATAGTCCAGTTTTTCAAGTCATCTCAACACCAACAAATCAAAACATTCTGATGGAGTGAAAAAAATTATGAACAGAAAAAGCAACTTCAAAAAAGCTGTTGTTACATTTACATGTAAAACAGCTAAGAAAGTAAGTTCAGCACTGATTATGCTTAAAATCCCCTTATCTGATATTTTGGACATAGAATTTCTAGTCCATATATAGACTTTCAAAGACACCTCCAAATTTAAAGAGTCATGAAAGTTATATTAAAACTTCAGAAAATATCTAACAGGTGAGCACAAAAATAATCTGTTTGTTAAAAAATCCCCAACCATCCCACCCTACTCCAAGCTCAAAAATCTAAACTGTCATCTGATTTCAATATATCAGTATTTTCCAGGGAGGAAGTACTGGGAATTAATAGGCTTCTTAGTCTAGCAAGTAAAAGTACAACAGACAGCACATAAGGGAAAACTAGACTGCTTCAAACTCCTGAGAAGGCCTGCATTTTAAGACCGAGATTAGTCACTGGAACTAGCTGCTAATAAAAGCAGCAAATTCATTTCTTTGGCCTTCAAAAGCACAATAACAGGATTTCTGAAAATAAGCATTAGTCAAACTCAGGTGATGAAGCCTGATAAAGGAATGACTGAGTGAATGCTAATGGCCTGTGATGTGCAGGAGGCTGGATTACATGCTCTAGTGATACCATCTCTCCTTAAACGCTCTGAGTAAATACAGCATTGTATTTGCTTCAAGCATAACGATCAGGATTCAGCAAATCCACCTTTTTCTTCTCCTCAGTTCAATGTTTCTTTTCAGAAATCAGGGAGACAATTGCCATGTTCCCATCTATGTCTGCTTTGCTATTTTATTATGCTTCTAAATCTTGAAAAGAAGCAGAATTCACTTTATGACCCCTTCACACTAATATGGTATTAATATAAATGAAAGCTGGGGCCATTATATTTGTCGGTCTAAACCCACAGAAATGACAGGCACTCACTGGGCATGCTGTAGCCTCAGGCATGCGGGATAAATGGCAAGATTTTAGGTACTCCTTGGGAGCTTCAGATCTCATTTCAGTTCTATGAACAAATAAACACTAAAGACGTTTAAGTAACTGTTTGCTTAAAAAGCTTATTTATTTAATTAAAACAGTAATTTCAATTCTGCAGATTTGTGCCATGCCTGTCCCATACCAGCCTTCTGGCTGTTGTATCTTCTTCTGTATTTCTCTGCAAGAGAAGCTCCCACTGCATCTTCCATTCCTGAATGATTTCTAGCACTGGGTTAAGTTTAAACGGGAAAAAAGACTTTTTGATAGTAACGTGCTTGAAAAGTGTGGAAGTGATGCAAAGAAGCAATGGCACTGCTACCATTTGCTCTGAGGAGTCGTTCTGCAGGTCAGGAGCTGTGCCCCTTTTTGACGAGATCTTTCTAAATATCCCTGTGCCTGACACCGTGCTTTCCGAATAAGTTCTGATTTCACGACAGCAGCATTGCTGTCTATTTCCCTGGAATTATCATCAATGCATCCTTCCCAGCATCGAGTTCTTGCTGGCCCGGTGGGAGCGAGCAGCCACAGCTGCGCAGGGCGCTGGCAGAGCGCAGCACACGGGCAGCAGCAGCGGGCTGTAGCCAGCGGGGCTCATGGGTCCCGCAGCTGGCAGGAGATGGGTGACCTGGGCGGAGACACGGGCGGGAGCACCGCGGTCTGGAGCTTCGGCATGGACACCCAGCTGAGAGCCAGCAGGGCCGTGAGAGGTGATTGTGAGCCTCGTTAGCAGCCTGTGTACCAGTGAGGAACAATGTCCCTGCTTCCCCATCTGGGGCTGCTGTCATTTCGGAAGAGGTAACCAACAGCCTGCTGTTTGCTCCTGCTCCGGGGGCGAGCGCTCCATTCTCTGCCGTTGTAACCAGGACTAACGCTCAAACCCGCAGGGGGAGCGTCACCTCCACGCTCCGCCGAGCCGCAACCCCCGCATACGCGCCGGCACCGCTGCGGAAATCCGGCGGAGGCTTCAAGACCCCTGCTTCAAACCGAGCGGTTTTCTGGCCCTCCGGTAACCCAAAGCCGTGACCTTCTGCCGGGTTGGAAAAGGCGCTGAGACAGGGAGGAGAGCGGGCGAGACGGATCCTGCCCGGTTCCAGCACTGTGCGCCCGTCCCGCCCGGCGCACAGCCAGGCTATCCCGGTCCCGGTCCCGGTCCCGATCTCGGTCCCGGTCCCGGCCCCGGTCCCCGCGCCAGGTGGCAGCAGAGCCGCAGCGACGGGCGGGGGGCGGGCAGGAGGCGGCTCGGAGCCAGCGCCGCGCCCCGCCCCGCCCGGGAGCGGCACGGGAAAGTTGCTTGGGGGTTTTTTATCGCATAAAATGTGTCGGGGGGGTTATATCTGTTTGCGTGGTTTCAAATCAATAATAAATAAAAAGGAAAACAGGAAAAGCTGGGAGCGCAGGCGAGTTCTTCAGAAAGTGACCGGAGCTCCGCGGTGCCAGGGCTGGTGGGTGCACCACAAGCTCTTCCCTGGCTCTCTCGGCTGCGGACCTGCGGCTGTGGAGTCGCGGCCATTCGCTGTTTCTGCAAAGAGAATTTAGGGCAAGGAGAATTTGCCAAAGAGTGACAAATCCCATGAAAGGTTGTTCAAAATGTGTCGGATCTTTATACATAGAATGCGGTGGCCAAGTTCCCGTCCAGAAGGCAAAATCTCATTCGTTTTTTTACCCTTTAATTTCTCTTGCTGTGATGTACTGTAATGCCACTCTGATGTTTTAATCGTTAGCAAGTGAGACACAGCAAGACATGTCTTTTTAGTAAAATTATTGTTGGAACCAGCACCCAAACCCTTTCTGAGCAGTAAGTTTCTGAGCACTGAAACTCAGGTGAGTTTCCTCAGTAATTCAGTCCTCAGGAGAGTTTCAATCTTATTTACTGTCTTTTACAGGGTCAACACTAGACTGCTACTATTAAGCTACTGAAATTTTTTATCATGAAACTTTTATTATAGAGGTCAGTCCTACCCTGTGCTTGACCTTATTTGTAATAATTATAAATCAGACATTTAACCTGTCAGTGGATAAGAATAGTAGGATGACTATAATTTTGGGGATTTCTTACAGTATTTCTTACAGGCTGCTCTTAGACCATATAAAATTGTAAATTTGAAGATTAGGAACTAAAGCAAGAAACTGTAAAATCCTTTTTACAGGCCAGCCTTTCCCAGGTAACATTACATCAATATTTAAGTGGCATAAGGTTTTTTGTCCTCAGAACCATCCAGGGCTCGACAGACCCCGTGCCACTGACTGGTGATGTGTCTCCCAACCAGGCAAAACTGCATCTTTCATACCAGCCTCAAAGCAGACATAGACATTAAAATTGAAGGTGAGACCCCCAAATGCATTCCCTGACCTATCCCTGTGCTCACCTCCTACCCCAGATGGAGAGGCAGCTACAACCATACAATACAATTGGCCCTACAGCCCTGGAAAAGGCATGTGAATACCCTGCCACAGGTCCCTGGCTGCTCAGGAAAAGTCTGTAAAGCCAAATACAGCCACAGGGTGGAGAAAGAACTGTGTAACTAAAATTGCACCCAGGGACCCAGCCTGGTCGTACCTTCTCCTGGGAGCACAGCCTGTGTAATCCCCCAGGGACACTGCTTCCAGGAGCTGGATGCTAGCCCCCACTTTGCTTTGTTAGAGAAGCCCTTGGAGTAGTTGCAAGGTATGCATCTATGCAAGAGTTCAAACTGTGAATGTGCAATGAATTAGACTGTTGCCTTTCTGCGGGCCTTAATTTCTGAAAGAGTTTAATTTGCTTTTTTTGGGGCTGCTGCAATAAATTTTGTGAGTAGTCCCCTATTTTGATTAAAGAAAGTAAACAGTTATGTGGGAAAGAAATATTAACTGGATCCGTTTCCTTCCCAGCCAAGACTGAATTCCGAAGCTTCAGCAGTGAGTCTGCCTCCATACACTGCCTCAGTGCATACAGACAAGGGCTATAGGACGATAAAAGCACCCTGACATTACAAAAGGCTGATCAGAAGCCTGTGGTTTAGGCAGGCATTGCTGATGTTGGACCCTGTGGGGCACAAATGCTGAGCACTATGAAGGCATCTGCGTGCGCTGTGACCGTCTGCATCTCGCACGGAGCAAGCAGGGTTAAGGGCTCCTGGAGCCCTGAGGGCCACAAGGCTGGAGCCCAGCAGGATGGAGCCATGCTGGGTATCCATTTCCATTCCTCCCTTCTCCACAAAAGTGCTCTTTACTGAAGGCAGAAAGGAGTGTGGATAGAGAAAGTGCGAGAGAATGAGGTAATTTTTGCCTCCTACATCAGAGGTACAATGCTATGCTGCTTCCTAGTTCTGTCCCTAATAGTCTGATCTAAGTTGATTAAGACCCAGCTGCTGCTTCAAGCTGTCTTTGACAAGAGCATGGAGAATTCTAGGCAGCTGATGAAGTGCCAACTCCATTACCTCTGCAGCTGATATGTTTTCATATACTCCCAGGCAGTCTGAGCAAACATGGTGGGCTACTGGGAGTGCTCAGCGGCCGTGGGCTGTCACCATGGGTCAACAGCCGTCTGGAGTGCTGGATGCAGGAGACATTTGTCTTCATTCTGGCTCTCAGTGGTCCTTAGTAAAGCAGATGATCAATGAACTGTTTCAGAAAGGGACTGAAATCCCAAAGTCCTGAGAGACGGTGGTAAGAGGGACCTCTCTTTCTATTCCTCAAACTTGCTCAGATGTTCTGCTCCTGTGCTGCCTTCAATATCCCTCTGATATTGTCAACTTTACACAGAGGTTGCTCTGTCCCCTACAACACCCACGTGAAGTGTCATTTTTTTCCCCCTATGTGATGCCAGATTATTTGTGGAGAGCAGAGGAAAAAAAAAAGAAATGCCGAATATTCTGCACATGAGGTCAGAAATGCACCCTCAGACCTAAAGTGGTCATTCAGGAAGAAAGGGTGCAATGGCAGATGTAGTGAATCCTTGTCTGGTGTGGCTCTTGCTGATTGTCAAAGCACGTGAGAGAAAAGCAGAGATCACATCTGCCATGGTAGATGGGAGTCTATGTAGAGGTTTCTCCTCTCTGCAAATACTGTTGTCCTCCTTCCGTAATGGCCGGGCTGACAGAGCTCACTGAAGTAGTAGCCAACACTTTTTCAATGCAAACTGATGTGCCTGCTATACTGTGACCTGCGTTGAACCTTCCTGCCAGTACCACATTTATTCTGTGTCAGCAGCCCTTCTTGGGCTGCTTCTGAGAGACTGGGGCTGATAACCCAGAAAGAAAAAACCCTAACTGGCTGGCTCCCAGGCTTTGGCAGGCACACGTGGATTCCTGGCCCTGTCATCAGAGCCTCACTGGTACTGCCTTGCCTCAGATCTTGTGCAGCAAACTGTGCAATTGCCAAGGAGCCAAATTGCTTCCAAAAGCATGCTTGTCCTTTGCAGGGCTGCACGACCTGCAGCCAGCATGGCTCCCTGCCTTGCGTGAAGCTGCCCTACCCTGACTGCAGCAGGACCTGCTTACTGCTGAGCCCCTGTTCTCAACTGCCAGCTCATCAGGACAGGTGTGGTCCTAGAAGATGGTGACCAAGTCTTTGATGTCCTTTGGGTCCCAGATCACACAGAGCTCAGCTGTCAAGAAATATTCCCTAGAAAACATGTTTCTTTTCCATTGACTAGAGGAAAATTGGGGATATACAGTATAAGGCTGAGCTAGGCACCATGAACACCCTTTCTGAAGACCTCTAGGATTTCTTTTCTCCTTTTCTCCTCTGCTTACCAGTCGCCTAAAGGCAAAGCAAACCTCTGAATATTTGTAACTTTTTTCTCCAACAGAGTTTTCCTAAAGACGGTAAAAATTCAAAGTGCACTTTGTTCCATTTTATAGATAAGTTGCCTGAAGGATGTATTCAAATCAGAGAAATCACAAGCACATGTCTACTTGTTCTTCCACATACTAAGTGTACACCCACGGCTCAGCTTAAGGAAAACTCTATAATGCCAATTGATAAACGCATACATGCATTCAACAAAAATGCTACAGCGTTGAAAAGAACTGAAAGCATTTTTCATTTATGTGGGACAAACCATACACTTGTATCAAAGCAACCCTCTAATACGTAGCTGATGCCTAATTTAAAATATATTTATTAAAATTAACTAACACATAGGGTAAAGAAAACAGCTAAGTATTAGGGAAACCTGTGGTAGAAAAATAAGTGGCTGGTAAACAGTGCTTTCACAGAGCCTAAGCAGACCTCCAGCCTTCATAACTAAGTATTTTGCAATATTTTCTTATTTTGCACAATTACTGAATCACAACATAGAAATTGAAAACCGAGGCTCCTTTAAGACATATCAATGAACATAATCTCAGTTTTTAACTATAATATGAAAGCAAGATTAAGTAACAAGACATCAAAGTACAACACTGACAAGGGTGTGAAATTTCTGTTCTAAAATAATTTTGCACTTGTTTTCTCCCAACTGGCAGGTTTAATATGGCCAAACAAGTTTCATATATAGAAACTGTTCCTAAACTCAACAAGGAGATCTTTGCTTTTACTTTTTGTTCTTTCTGATACTTTTCTAGAATTTCTTCTCCAGTAGAAACAGAAACATTAAATACCATAAATTGCTGCAATGAGGCTGTCCCAAATAAATATTGTTCACATATTTAAAACTGAAATTTATTACACCCAAAATACATATGAGGGTTGGGTTTTTTTCCCCGAATCACTTTTGCTGACACTCTCCCTCCTCCCCCACGTTTCTCCTCTGCAGTGTCTTATAATGTACTGAACACAGATGTTTGTCTGGTGGTCTGATGACCCCGCCACATTCTCTGGGCTCTGCTCACTACCTCTGTCCTCTCAGTATGCTCTCCTCGAATACTGACAGTTTTTCACACACGGAAGTTCTTGTATTTTATATACTCTCCAATCCAAAATGTCCTTGGATTTCAGAGGGTGTATTTTCTGTCCTCTATGTCAGGCAGTTATGAAAAGTGTGATTTAGACAGTGATTTACATCATGTGTGGCACAGCCTTCACAGTACTCAGATGGTGCTTAATGATACCATTGGGGAGTAGCTCATAAAACTGGGCACATAAATGTTTTTATGATTATGGACTTGCATGGGCTCAGTGCCATATATTTTCCTGAATTTAGGCATTTCTGCTGAATTAGCTTTTGGTCATTTTTTGCCATTCTGCTGTGCACCTGGTAAGGGGTCTGGGCTAAAAGAAGCTAAGACATCAAGCCATTTGTTTCTCCAGGGTTGTCTGTCCCTGGAGAAACATCACTTAACTGCTGAGAAACACTAAGAAAGAAATAAGTAAGACCTCCCTTGTTGTCTAGCTTAAAATTTTTTCATTGTGTGAAGACAGAGATCTTTTATACATTAATTTTAGAACACACAAGATTTAACTGAAAAGGATTCCCTTCAAACCATCTCAAGCTGTTATCTTGTCAGCAGGAAAACAAAATGCTACTAACTGAGCTGTCATTGTCTCTGAGAAGTCAATCTCTAAGCCACTCTCTCTCCAACATTTAAAGTAGTCTTACTGAAACGTGACCTGTCAAGTGTGAACAAGCCAAACCATAGGAAAGGAATATTAGCCAGAAGGATTAAAATACTGAGGCATGAAGATGCTGACAGATGGATCCCATGATTTTGGACAAAGAGTCTTGTAAGAGAAGTGTTCGGTAGTTTGGCAGAAGAGAGATTTGGGAATGGGGATGAGAAAGAGGTACAGACTGGAGGATCATTTTGGTAGGGAAGAGAAAAGAGGTTGAGGATGTCTTACTTTGCAGTAGCAGGAGAGAGGGGAGATGGGCAATGAAGTGAGGTGAGAGATTTGAGAACTGAGCCTAAGGGTATTGCAAAATGGAAGACAAGAGTAGACATGACAGGAGTATTTATTAGATAAGCCTGATGACACTGATCGTTGTCAGTGTCCTCCCCATGCACACACGAGCACACTCCCAACGCCTTCTTCCTGGGCAAACAGCTGCTGACAGCGCAAAGGGGCACATTAGGATGTGTTTGCAGTAGCAGATTAGCTGTCCTTTCTGTTGAGAAATCACTTTTCAGCCGCAGCTAAAACTGGTTTATTCCAGGATGAATGTTTTCTGTGGAGTGGCTGCTGCACTGTAGAAGGCTGACATGCATGTGAGTCTACGGAAACCTGGTGTTGGTCAGCTAAAGACCCTCATGACCCACCTGATTGTCTTACTGTCAATTTAGTTGTGATTTCTGTCTAAAAGTCCCTCCATTCCTACCTAGAGCCTTCTGAACAAGATTCATACTGAACTTGGACCAGTAGTCTGCCTCACATTTTTTCAGCCCTCCCCAGCTGCTTATATATCATCCCTGCTCAGATGTTTTGGTATGGATCTGGCAACATCACATCACACTTATTTTTGTCGTTCCTTCAGCTTCATTAACCTAACATCTGTCTATGAGATGCTTTTCTGAAAAAAACCCAAACATTTTCACTTAATATGTTACAAGAGAAAGTTTTTTAAAACAACTCTCCTTTTCAATAGAATAGCTATGCCATGTTTTCTTGGCCAAAAGTGTTGACAGTGCAAAAGTATTAACAACTGTAGTTGAATAACTTAATTTAAAAATATGTGCATATATAAAAACTCTTTTCTTTAAAAATGCTTACATTCTACAGCCTATTTGCATGTAGATAAGTAAGACCAAAGATCCTTCAATAATGTTTTAAGTTCACTGGCTTGTCCTTCAGAAATAGACTGAGCAGAACTAACAAAGAAAATTACAGTTAAAGAGTTGTTTAAAAATCTATTACTTCTCAGCTACAGCATCTCAGTTAAAAACTGTGTTTCTGTGAAGAGGTTTAACACCTGCCTCTGAGTCCAATGGATACAGGAGCAGTCACGCAGTGCTTTAGTGTGAGATCAAGAGTTTGATCACAGAAAAGGGTGCACATCTACCCTAGTCATAAGTAAGACTATGATTTCAGGCACAAAGAACATACCTCCACAGTAGTGTTCAGGGAAAAGAAATGTAGAAAGAAATTTGGAGATCATTCTGATAATCTTTTTGTACAAACACAGGGCTAGAAAAGAGATGCAATACTTTCATAGTATTTTCCTATAGGTTGCTGGTAAAACAACTACTAGAATACTGTTTCCAAAAAAATAAAGATTCAAAAAAGTTATAGATTAAAACTACAAAACTTTTTATAGATTGCTTAATCATCCTAAAAGTTTGTTCTGTTTAAATGATCAAAGATTAAAGGCCCCTTGATCACAATTTATAAATGCCAAATCTGGCTGTTGAAGGTATAATGAGATTCAGGGACTGGAAGATTAAGCCAAACTAATTCAGATCATAAATAATGCTTTCATTAGTTATCTGCGTACATATTAACTCTTGAAATAATCTATCAAGCATTGCCCATCACTAAAAATAATTAAATCAAAATTGTTCTTTTTCTTTGGTAGACATGCTTTAATTCAGCAACATCTATTGGATTTGACACAAATTAAATAATGGATGTCCATTGACCTGTGTTACTCAGAGGACTGAAGTAAATAATTTTAAAGCCTATATTAATCTCTGAGTTCTTTAATTTATCCAAAGAAAATAACAATGTCATATCTTGGTTAGGTGGGTTAATCTTTATGTCTTGATTTGTTTCTTCTAATCACAATATTAGAATATCCTTTGCAGGGGATACTACCTTCCTCCCACAGCCAGCAACAACCCTAAAATAGACCACTGGGACACATCCTGACCTCTAGGCCATGTTGCCACCTCTGTCAGCAAGCCTTCACAGAGGCTACACTAGATCAGATAGGGACATTTTCACCAGCACTGTTGTCCAACGGGATTACAGAGAAGGTGACATTATTTGGGGTTGTAACTATACCCTGCTGAGAGATGGTCCATGACAGTTGCATCTTTAAAATTCGTTGCAATGCAGCCTGGGAACAATGTGGTCATTTTTCAAGGAAACAGACATCTAAGTGTGCTTCTCATTAAGCTCCCAGTCAGGCAATTCCAAAGCCTGATCATCACTCTGCCTTTTTGTTTGGCTGGCAGTGATTCATTCACCTCCCTGGGACCATGCGTCAAATGACAATAATCTGCTCTCTGGGGGCTTGCAAGCATTAGGTACTGTTATGTCGTGTGCTGTAACTTGAAGGTGCATTTCAGCATGTCACCCAGACCAGTGACTGGTCTTTCACCTGTATTGATGATGATGGAAGAAGCAGCATAAAAGCTGAAGAAGAGAAGATGAGGGAAGGGGTTGTGACCTAATTGCAGCCTTCCAGTACCTAAAGGGTGCTTGCAAGAAAGCTGGACAGGGACTTTTTACAAGGGCATGATAGGACAAGGGGGAATGGGCTTAAGCTGAAGGAGAGTAGGCTTAGATCAGATAATAAGAAGAAATTCTTTATTGTGAGGGTTGTGAGGCATGGGAACAGGTTGCTCTGAGAAGTTGTGGATGTCCTATCGCTGAAAGTGTTCCAAGGCCAGGTTGAATGTGACTCTGAACAGCTTGGTTTAGCAAAGGGTGTCCCTGCCCATGGCAGGGGTTTGGCCTTAGATGATCTTTAAGGTTGTTTCCAGTATGATTTGATTATATGATTTCACCTGACCCTTTTATTACAGTTTGTCATTTCTCTTTCATTAGATATTTGCTAACAGCTACTGGCCTTGCATCTGACATATACAGGCAATAAGAACTGTATATTCAGGGACAAGGCTGTTACAACTTGCTGCTAGTTTTAGCCAAATTATACACTATTTTGCATTTGATGTAATGTTAATTTTTAATTTATTTTGCCAGTTATAGCCATATAACACTTTGGCCTAATTTAAGGTCTGTGGTATACAGATTTGGTGACCGATTTCTCTTTTGTAAAGCCCTTACACCACTTTTTCTACCATTAAGGGCTGGTGCTTTATGAATCTTTTGCATATGAAATTGTGCCAAATGGCAGTCATGGAAGTCACCAGTAGTTCTGAAGAACCAGACAGCGGACACTCTTTGTCCAGCTCCAGACTGTGTCAGCTAAAAGGACATGACAGGTCTCCTGCCAGACACTCTCGTTCCATCCCAGCTGTTGCTAAGCTATTTGCAGAATTGTTCCTTACCTACCTGGAACTCACTGTGACAGGACAGGAAAGGGTTACTGATCAAGGTAGCCCAGCTCGCCCTGGCAGGAGTATAAGCAGCTCAGGAGCAGATTAGAAGGGGTGGTAAGCTGCAACATGAAGGATGAAGGAGAGGTGGTCAGCTGAAGACACCAGCTTCTGCTAGCACAGCCAGATCTTGCAGTGAACATGTGCAGCAGCCTTAGTTTTGCTTGATTTCTCATCTGTCTAAAATAAGGAGCACAATAGAAAGCAGGATTTTCCTCTGGCAGCTTCTGCTTATCCCAATCTCATATGCAAACCTCCTCCTTAATGCTGGATTTTAATTTGTCCATTGAGCCCTCTAAAAGCTCCCTTCTTTGTTCTTATTCACTTCCCACTCACTTCTAAAGACAATGGCTGTGATCATACTGTGAATTCTGTTATGCAGCAGTACCAAACAGTACTTAAACTTATTCCTGACTATTACTTTTGAAGAAGTTGGAGGTATTTTCTCATTTTCATTCTTCAGGTCACTTCATGAAAAATTCACGAATTCTATTCTGCAATAGATGATGGGTTTGTAAGTCACAATAAATCACAAAAACTTAATTTAACAGATTGAATTTATGCAACTTGTTGCTATTGCCAATGTCTTCACTTCTTTCATGCTGCTTCCAGCTACCAGTTCCAGCTCTGTATTGAATAAAAAATGGAGACTGTGGAATATATAACTAATCAAATGGGGAAAAATAAGAGGTGTGTATCTGGATCCCTAGGTTTGGGCTTCAGGCAAAGTTGGTATTTTTTTACTTATTGCTGTTGCAATATGGTTTGGATTATCAGATTTCTTCAAAAATCTGTCATTCTGAATTACTCAGTATTTTTTTGTGGTTGTTGTTTATCCTCTTCAGCAGTGGTAATGATTAATCTGATTCTTTTGGCATGCAGTTTTAAATCCAGTCACTTCAGTAGAAGGAAACTTTAACCTTAGCAAATGGAAATCTACTGCCTTGTCAGTGTAGTCTTTTCTATGTGCTGAAGGACTAAATGTTCAGTAAACTCTCCTACAATGATTTCATGAGTACACCTGCTCTCTCCTTGGTTGTCAGTTTGATTTCTGAGAGGGTAGGTAAATTTAGATTTCATTTTATAAAGAAAAGTGAGCTACTCCTGCTAAAAGACCTTAAGGAAGGTTTCACTCTGCACAGCTGTTTCACCTCTTTCTGTGAAAAATATTTCCTGAGGGACATTTTATTTCACAGAATATTCTGAGTTGGACAGGACTCACAAGGATCATCAAGTCCAACTCTCAAGTGAATGGCTCATACAGGGATTGAAGCCATGACCTTGGCGTTATTAGCACCATGTTCTAACCTACTGTGCTAATAACGAAACCTTTAATTACCTTAAGACCAAATCAGAAATAGAATTACTTGGCAGCTAAAATCTAGTTTCTATTAATAGCCTATCCCTTGGAGGTGCTGGAACAGCAGAGATCCTGCACCTTTGACACTGTAAAATCTGTCTCCTTTTAACAAAGGTGTTGACTCATTAACTGGCTTCCTTTGTCTTCAGTTTGTTCTCCTTTTTTCAGACCTTAATTTAGTTTGGAATGCTTATACATAAAGACGTGCCTGATACATGGAAGTTTTGGTCTTCTCTTCCAAATAACTGGCAAAAAACTAGGACCATTGTTTTCTACAGCTTGTGTAGGCAGGTATCCCTTTTCTGTTGATTCACAAATATAGCATCTTCAGTTCAGTACAGACACTCACCTTTATAGAAAAACAATGTACTCTGATTACAGTGAAGACCTTTACTGTAACTCTCAATGGGGCTTTTCCTTTATTAACATAATTGATTGCAAAATGATGTGTTGGAAGACATAAGCAGGCTAAGAAACAGCTAAATGTTCACAGAATGAGGATTCTTTTCTCAAGAACAAGAAAACCAGCTGACTTCACACTTAGGGAAGTTGTCAAGTTCTGTGGAAGTGAGAAGATAGTATCTAGTAAGATATTAATCATTACACTGAGAGCTGCTTTATTTAGGAGTCTATCAATGTGAAACTGCAAACTTATGCAGAATATATTCTAATTTTCCTTGGGCTATATTTTCAAATGCCTAAGGCTTCTGAAATAAAAGGATGGAACAGTAAGCAACACTCATCTCCAACACACTGTGCACATGTAGCGGACAGATAAAGTATTGTGCTGTAGCATCATCATTTCCAAAGGAAGGAGGGTGAGTGTATAATTGGAGCCCAGCTAAGCCTTCAGACCACTAAAAACTGGCTCCTTCCATAGCCCGCTCGTCACCAGCTGGGCCATGCCACAGCAATACCCTTTGAACTTGACAAAATATTTACACATAGATTTAACAGATTACAGCCTCAGTCCACTAGGACTTACTTGTGCTTTTCACTGTGAGGAATCCCACTGAAATATTGATAAAGTTGGGTGTCAATTTTTCTGAGAAAAAAGCTTGAAAAGCTTGTTCATGATTCCTAGTTGCCATTACAAATCGCAAAATCTAACTGTTTTGAGAGAAGCAAGGCAAAGGAAACTTGTTTCCTGTGATTTTTCCATCAGAAATATCTCTCATAACATGTTATTCTCACTGGTCTTCTGCCATCTTCAGCAATTTGCAGAATGAGCTGCCCCTGTGCATGAATCTGGTGATGTGATGTTGAGGTTGGACTGTCTCTGGTAATTGATGGACCTGTAGCCAAACTCTTATTTTGTGGTGCAGCCTTTCTTGTCATAGGCTACTTACTGGGAGTTCCTTTCTACTGATTTCTATGAAATTTTTCAGATCATATTTACTTTGGATGAAATCAGCCAACCGGTTCAAAACATAATATAAAAATCTCTTGTGAGATGATGTGCAAAGGGTAAGATTAAATAAGACCTTATTTCTTTAAAATTCTATGTTTTGTTAGTTGTGTGTTTCCTCTAAATCTCCTTAAAATACTCTAAAGGCTACTACAATGAGTTATATCCATAACATGCTATAGTTTATTTCAGTGGGATTTTGATTAAGCTTGCAAGAAGAAGGAGAGCATAACTTGAAAGAGAATTCTCTGACACATTTTCCTTCTCACCCTTGAAATATATTCTTTTCCTTCTGTGGGTATGACTTGTGAATGAAAGGCTTTAAGTCTTACCTTTCACATTAAACTATGTGATGAACCTACTGCAGTATGCTAGAGGCTAGCAAAATAGTGAAAAGGCCAGTTTACTCTTTACTGAAAGTGAAAATTTGGGAAGAATGGAATACAAAGAAATAGGAAAAGCCCACACAGGGCCTGACCACAAATCGGTACAAATCAGTTCAGTGGTCATGTGCCGGATGATGCCTTCTGTTTCAGCACACCAATGCAGTAAATAGCAGTCTGATGAAAGCTCTAGGCTCATTTAACACTGATAGATTTGTGGCAGACATCAAATACTTGGCTCCTGACCATTGCATATAAAGCTAGCTTTGAGGAGAAAGGAGGTATTAGGAAGATTTTGCAGCACCATTGGCTTAGTTAAATGAAAATCTGTATTAAGGATTAAAAGAGACAATATAACTGCTGTTTACTAACATTAATATGTGTAGAATTTATTTTTAGAAATTCATTAAGTAAATGGTAAGCATCTTCTTATTCTAAACAAATTTAAACAGACTAAATTTTAAAAAAAAATTCCAACTTTTGCAGGTCTACAGTAATCTGCCATAAAAGCAGCTTGTTCACAGCTGTTGTTTTAAACATACATTTCTTCCAAATATTCCTAGCAAAATGTTTTAACAAAAATGATTTTCCTTTTCATTTCTAATATTAGTTGTTGCTTTATACTCTTGTAATTGTTGCACAGTGCTGCCAGTATTGCAATTTGTGAAATAACTGACTGTTTCCACTTGGATCAGACTGAAAATGAGAAAATAATTCGTCACCTTCCATCTTCTTTACTTCTTATGGGCTGCTTATTCCAAGAAGCCATTTAAACTGTTCAGAATCGTCTTACTATGATGGATGTGCTGTCATTTTGCTGAAATCCCCAAAATTAAACCTGTCATAAACTTGCCTGACTGAGGCCACAGAAATGTTCCTCATTTCTGCCCACTGTTGCCACACAGTAATTGTATGGTCCTTAACTTCACATCGGTTAATTTTCACAGTAACTGCTGGTAGCTGTCTACAGATACAACCGAAAGATGGTCTGAGGTGACACCTGGGATCAAACCCTTGCTAGAGACCCACTGGTAAGCCAGTGACTGCCTGCTCTAATTTGACAAACATCATTTTACCTGCTGGTAAATCCCCTAGTTTCTATTCAGGTGAGACTACCTGAAGCTAAATAAAACCCCAGAATGATAAGCACATATTCCAGGAGACAGACACAGTATTTTCCTTTGATTCCCAAAGAGGCACTGGAGGTGACTGTGTGAGAAATGAGAAAGAAGGACTAGACATTCTGGGTCAACCTGAAACACCAGTTAAGACTAACCTTCATGACTACAGCTGTGAAGCAAGAGCCTAAATACTAAGGCAGAATAACTTGTTCCAGCAAACATTGTTAAGACATGTTGTTTGGTGAGGGATGAATAAAAAGGTTCAACTGCAAACCCAAGATTTTATCATCACTTCATGGTACTTACCTGAAGCCAGCTAGAAGCAACTGAGGAACTTAAGTCCAGGACTGAAAACAGTCAGCATTATTCTTATTTATTATTCCTATGGGGTAAAAGAAGGGGTTAGTGCCACCAGTAATACTGGGCACTAGAAGGTGAAGATCCTCAGAGAGGACCATAAAGAGGCATTGACTAGGCAAAGGTAGTGAAAAGAGGAAGAATAAAAAAATATTATAAAATATATTTAAGCAATGACTCAACCAACATGTTTACGCTGCATGGAATATAAACAGAAGCTTGCAAAATGGAAAGAGACTAAGAAGTCTGTGGAGTGAGGTATGAACTTAAGGAGACAAAGAAGAGGTGAAGATGCAATGACTTATTCACAGATTAACTGTAGAGCCAGTAGAAGAGAGAATTTGAGATTCAGATAAATTCATGACACAAATGGTTGGGCCGTGCGGGAGAGACCTTGAGAATGTCATGTATCAAAATAGAAATAAATTAGGATTAGAAAAAAAAAGGATAGGGTATCTTGCCTTAAATGGAATTAAAAGAATGAGAAGAGAAGAAATAGTGAAGGAATAACTGCCCAAAGGCTGTACTTGGTGAGGTCCAACTAAGCAGTGGACAAGGAATGGTCAGATGTCACGGGTTCAGCATGGGAATGAGTAATATTCTGAATTATGTCAACATGTAACAGAGCTTTTGGAGTGAAAGTGAGATATCCAACACTATTCAACAGCGGTTGTATACCTCCAGCATTTTCATGGAATGTTCACAAACAGAAAGGGGGGATAACCTTGAGAGGGACTGAGTAAAGAACCTCCAGTTTTTCTATATTATTTCCATTACCTGGAAAAATTCAAGCAAGCAGAAACTGACAGTTTCATTGCTGTGATCTTCCCCACAATTGGTTGCTCAAAGTGTTGATGCTCAGAAAATCTGAATTGTTTAAAATTTTGAGAACATCAAGTGTTTCAAGGCAACTATTTTCACTATCTGTTCTGAAGCATAAGGAGTTGATTAATTTATTTAAAACTGACTATAAGTGAAATACAAAAAGAGTTTGTGCAGATCTCCCAGTACTGATGAAAGCATAGCAGTCTAGGTAGATTAATATATTATGCAATGTAAAGACATTCTGAATGGCACACATGAAAGCCTTGTAATACAGGTTTTCTAAAATAAGTCAAGTATACTTCCCACTAGCCAAGAGGAAAAAGGCCTTAAACAAGCATGGTCAAAGTGCTCATTTTAACAATTGTGGTTTGCATCTAGGAATACTGCTTAAGTACTTGTTGGACAAGAATCAGAAGCATTTTGAGAGTGTGTGTAAAGCATTGAAAAAAACCAAGATTACGCATTTGGTATTGCCACAGTGTTGCTTGAGGCAGGCATGCAGAAAGCCTCCCACAGGCTTGAACCAAAGCTCTCACAATTACTAGTAAAGCTCTCATAGATTTGAACCCAGACTGTAGATTAGTAGGTGGAGAAGGTGCAAGTTTTAGTTTAAAAAGAGAATTCAAGAAGCATGTCACTAAAATACAGGATTATGTGACAGGTCAACACAACTTGTGCATATATGCATGAATCAATGTCTGTAAATGTGTGAGCTTTTCTAAAACTTTGGCAGCAGAGGGCTAAAACCTTTTGAGAAGTCAATGAGGTCTTAGCTTTTAAATTAGCAGTAGAAATTTTATCCTCTATTAGGAAGATTACCAGCTCAGGTTTTATTTATGATCATATGACTTAGTTCAACATACACTGAGTACAAGTGTTTGGTACTCTGGAATTAAAAAATGAATGAAAATAACCTTAGGCAGTAACTTGAGTTCCTTCATATGCTACTTAGAGAATGACAAAGAGCTATAAAATGATCAGAGAATAGCCTCATCAGGCAGGATTTCTTCCAATCTCCATCCCTTTTGTTCTGCCACAGATAACTTCTGGCCCCATTATGCCATGTCTCCTGCAGAGAGAAAAATCCCCTCTGTTGCCACTGCAAAAGGCAGAATTCAGAGTGGCTTATTGTGGACTGTTCTGCCGCTACATGTCCAAGGTAAATGTTTACAGGACAAACAGTTTTCTGCAATGGATGGATTAATTTGATAATAGGTTTTAAATGCCTTTCTCAGCTTGGTCCTAAAACACATAACTCACTGTGAATGGCAATGGAAGCACAGGTTGGCCATATTCTGTATTCCCACCACATACACATAAAATCCCACTGTAGTTGTCCTGCAGTCTCTGCACAAACAGTAGGCTCCCCTGTCACTGAAGGTGTCGCTGGTTGGCCGTATGTCCCCCGTACTCATCTCCTAAGCCTAACTTTTAGGTGCTCTCACACCACTGAGAGGGGGCTAGTCTGCCTCTGGAAACATAGGGAGCAGGAGAAGGACTTGGGATCATGGCACTTTGATTTGGGGAATAATGAAAACAAAAGTGTTAAAACTAAAGACATTTTAAACTATCCTCAGATATCTGTGTATTTGTAAATAAAACAGAGGAGCTAGTGATTTACATGCAGTATTTAATTATTGCTAGGACACCTGAGAGAAGTTTCACCTGATCTAACTGGTACTTGTCTAAAGGGCTCCTAGGAATAGGGCATGGGTCCTTTTGAAGCAGCAGTATGGTCAAAATTACCTTCTGAAGCCAACATTTATGCACATTTTTAGGGAATAGTGTGTACTAAAATCAATTTCAATTCACAGCAGGGATGCAACCACTTGTTTCAAAGTAAAAGGCAGCCCTCACATTGTGGAGGATGTATAGATGCAGACATTGAGGCAGCAAAACACAGGTATTGTAAAGTGAAAAAAGATTCAGTTCTTGACTTCAGGCAAGCACTACCAAATCAGTATGGAGAGGCGTTTAGCTGCAAGGCACGACTGGATCATCCAGACTGCTGGCAGGGATCCCTGCCAGGAGGTGCTCTTTGCTCTTCCAGCCATGACATTCTGAAGATGCTGAGAAACTCTTCCAAAATTGAGACAGTGTAGATAGAAAATTGAGCTTTGGACAGGGCATGCTGTAGTACCCAGACAGAACGTCTGTAAAAGGGAGAACTGAATATGACAATGTGGAAGATGAGCCTCACTGCAGGAAGAACTACTTTGAAATACCTGAAGTGATCATAATGAAAAACCTATAAAAAAGCTGTTACTAAGTATGGTTTTAGTATCAGCAGAAGATTCAAAAAGTAACACTGAACTATTTCAACATGGCTATGGCTGCCAGTAACTGAAAGATGCGATATTGCTTTGAGAAGGCAAGAAAGGCAGCAAAGACAAAGAAAATCCACAAGGAAGACAACAGCCAGTGATCTTGCTTTTGACATTACGGTCACGGTTCTTTATATGTAAGTAAAAAAATCTCCTTCCTTGACAACTTAAAGGAATTATTTAAAGACAGTTATGGCAAAGAATAAAATTGGGGAAAGCTAAAACACACGCCCTTGGTACATAAGCCCCATCATGTTGCTTGAGAGAGCAACTTCTAACTTCCCAGCTTTTGCTTGATCAGCTTTATCATCCTTTTCAGGTTTCCTGGGACAGCTCCGGCACCAGCTAGAAAAAGGGTTGATAAATGAATATTCACCATCAGCTAGGAAGTACTTTCCAAGTGAGAACTCTTCCAGATGTTTTACTTCACGTCTCTCAGACCCTGCAGTCCTTTTTCCCCTTCAGTGTTAGTAAATGGCTCTAACCACATCCCAAAGCTTTGCAACAAATTTACTCTCCCTTTTGTGGAAAAGTGAATCCTCCTGTCTACAAGACCAATTTGCCAGAGCTCGTCACTAGGACCTCTGTCACTCGATCGTGCTTGCTGTATGAAATCAGTATTTTGGCTGAAATTTCTTGCCCAGCATTTACTGCTGAGCCTGGTCCTCCTGAGGTTACTGGTCGGGAAGTGGCCGGTGCACTCCGCCTGTGACTCACCTCGGTGGCACACACGTAGTGTCTGGGTGTGTAGGCACCGAGCCCTACCGTCCCTTTGGGCTGTCTGCAGAGCAGCTCCGAGCGAAGGTGCTTCACACCCAGCACATTAAAAGAAGGCACAAGAGGTAGGTTTTGTCTCCAGACTTTCCCAACAAACAGGTGTCACTGGCTGCCTGTATATAAACTACTGAGGTGGCATATGACCAGAACTCACGGGTCTGCTGCAGACCCTGGTATCAAATTAGCAATTAAAAGCAGATGCACAAAACCCCTGCTGACCAGTTATCCTGCTATGGTGTCAGGACCCAGCTTGCCACAGGGAATGCCAGCACTTCCCTCTCCCCATCTGGAAACCAAGAACGTGTCAGACTGCCGATGCAGATTTTCCAGCTCTGGTCTCTCATCATAGGTAGACTCAGCTTAGGATTTCAGCTGTTCTCGGCCAATCTTCCACGTGACAGAAGTTGTGGCTTGATTTTACTTGTGTTTTTTGGTCGCTCTTTTTGAGGAATCACCTGGTCTGTTGTGGGACTGAGCGTTTTCCTGGCAAAATTCAGAGACCCTGCCAGTCACTCCTGTTGAAGATAAAGTACTCCGCGGGTGCGGGACTGTCACAGCCGAGGAAGCCTCCCGGGGTACTTTCAGTGACCTCAGGAGATTCAGCCCGAGTCACTGGGATGACAGCATCAATTGTCACAAGTATGAAGAGAATCATGTCTCAAAACACCGTGACATCCATTTAATAATTTGCTGTCTTTAATGAAACTGGATAATTATAGCTAAGTGTACTGGCTATGGCACCAGTGACAGATACTTGTTTTTCACTGTCATTGGTGCTGAGCAGGCGTCTCCCAAGTGCCTCGCTCTCAGAGGCGGCGATGCTCAGCGCGGCGCTCGGGCCGAGCGAGGCAGCTCGAAACCCGGCTCCCCCGGCGCAGTGGTACAGCCGCGCCTCCCGCCGCCCCTCCCTCCCCGCCCGCTGGTTGGTGCCGGCGGCGGCGCATGCGCAGAGGGCTCCCGGCGGCTGCGGGCGGTGCTGTGGGGCCGGCGGGTCCAGCCGGGTCGGGGCCTCCCCAGGCGGGTCGGGCCAGGCCGGGCCAGGAGCTCCTGGGGGACCGGGGAGGGCACTCCCGGAGCCGGGAAGGGCCGTCCCGTCATTGCGGGCAGCGTTGTGGGTGAGGAGCGGGGTTTGTGCGTCGGGGCCGGTCCCCAGGTCTGCGTTAGGGGCTCGGCGGCCCCGGGGGCGGGTTACGGAGGGTGTCGGTGCCGTGTCTGTGCGGGGGCGGAGGAGCTGTCGCGGCCCTGCTAGAGCCAGGGCTTGCGGTAGTGGGTCCCGCTGTTCGGGGCCTGGTCGTGCCGTGGGATTGGTGTGTTTTGCCCTGGTTTTCCCCGGGGAGATGAGGGCGAGGGGACTGCTGGGACTTGGAGTCGGTCTTGCCAAGTGTGATGCCGTAGGGTGGGCGAAGGGCCTTCGGGGCTCCCAGCCCATCCATCTCCTTGGAGCGGGGCACCTGCGAGCAAAGGGCAGGGCGAGTAGGTGCCCCACAGTCTGCAGCACGGGGGGCGGTGGTGGCGTTTGCTGCCTGCTGAAGCAAGGCGGGAGCTTCTCGCCGGGCGCTCTGCCCTCCGTGGGCTTTGTGGCCTTTTCACTTGCATTCATCAGACTCCCAAACGCACAGTGGTGTTACGCACTTAGAGGCTGCGGCGGTGTGGTGGTCGTGCTCATATCACCTATGTAGTTCTTTAAATGTGCTGGAGTTTAAATATTTCAGTATTATCCGGCTTTTCCCTCCCCACAAACCTTTGTTTTTGAACTACAGTGTGTTCAGGAAGTTTCAGACAACTTGAAGCACTTAATGCTGGGCTGTTCAGCTAATTACACTGATGTTGCTAATAATATGTAATAATGTTGCTTGTCTGCATTCCGTACTCTTTTTCCATTTTTGAATATATTTTTAGTTGGAAAGTGGCTTAATGTTCAGAAACCGATTGCAGAGTCTTGTCTTGAGCCATGATCATTACAGCTCTTTTCTTAGTGTAAGTGGTCCCCCTTACTGCATTAGCTTTCTGTAGTTTTATGTCCTGGATCTGTATTTGAGATTCTGAATTGCACCCAAAACTGTAGCAAATGCTGGAAAATCAGTGCGGGAAAAGCAGGGGAGTAGGACAATAACTGCGCAATGCTGTTGAAATAAAAGTTTCATAAGTAACAAAACAGGATTTGCTTCTTGTATTTTCTCTTCCTTTTTCTTGCCTCCCTACTTGACCCTCTTCTGCTTTTGCTTCAGCGCACTACTTTGTACTAGTAGGGACTACGCAGGCCAGTTGTAAATCTTGTTGCTTAAGGTTTTTTTGTCTGTCCACCTCTTCAGGTTGACTGTGCCTAATGGCAACAGGACCAAAGTCATAACTGCAGTGGATGTGAGCCCTCTATGGTTTAGAATCTCTCTATATATATATGGATGTACTTAAAAATCCACTAATTTTTTTTTTCCTTGTTCCAGATGGAAGACTTCATGCTTACTGGTTTGCATAATAGCAGAGGCTAAATAGGCATGAAGGAGACTATAGTGGGGATGAGAAGTGTCAAAAGAGAAGAAATGAATCCTACAAATGATGATCCATTGTTTAGGACCATCTTTGACTGGGACTATCTCTTATGGGAAGTTCGTTTGATATTTTTAGTTGCTGGTTTTTTAATATACTTGGGAGTATTTCTTCTGTCTCACTGGTTGTCTTCATGGAGAAGTACCACTTACCGTGCCTTGTATGCAAAGGAGAAGGTGTTTTGGAATATGGCAGTCACACGTGGTGTGTTTGGACTTCAGAGTTGTGTTGCTGGGTTATGGGCTTTGCTCATAGATCCCGTTTTTCATGCTGACAAAGTCTATTCACAGCAAAAGTGGAGTTGGTTTAACTGTTTAATAGCAGCTGGATTTTTCTTGCTTGAAAATGTAGCAGTTCATGTGTCCAACATTATTTTTAGAACATTTGATATTTTCTTGGTAGTTCATCATTTGCTTGCTTTTGGTGGCTTGGCTGGTTTAGTAATTAATGTGAAATCTGGACATTATCTGCCTTTGATGGGAATGTTGCTAGAGATGAGTACTCCCTCAACGTGCATTTCCTGGATGCTTCTGAAGGTAAGAATGTGATAATTTTCAGATTACGTTTGTAACAGTTTTCATGCATTTCACTTGTCTGTAGATAATGTGTGGTTTGTTTGGATAGTTTTCATCAAAACTGCATTTATCCAGCTGATACCGGTGTTATTGTCATACCTGCTTTTGTCGTGATGGCACTTGTGCAGGTCTCCATGTAGGTTTGTGTGGTGCTCTATGCATGTGCACAGTGGGATGGTATAGATCCATACCAAGTTTGGGATGCCATATATATGTGGAGTGACATTGCACTGTGAGGAAAAATGCCTGAGAATGTGTGTATATGAAAGCTGGATATTTGTATTAGTTCTACAGATTCCTCAGTTCCTTATCTTGAAGTAACAATCTCACTTCTGCATACTTTGTGTTCTTGTTTTTCTAGGCTGGCCGTGCTAACACCTTTTTCTGGAAGGCAAATCAGTGGGTGATGATCCATCTGTTTCACTGCCGCATGATTCTTACCTACCACATGTGGTGGGTGTGTATTTTCAATTGGAATTCTGTTATAGAAAATCTGGGACTTCTTCACTTTATTGTTTTATTCTCGGGATTGTTTGCTGTTACACTAATACTTAACCCATACTGGACATACAAAAAAACTCAGCAACTCCTCAGCCCAACTGACTGGAACTTTGAAAATAAAGCAGTAGAAAATGGAAAATTAAATGGTGAAACACATCAAAAGAAGAGGATATAGCACTGAAACAGCAATTTCCCAGCAGGGTAACAGAAGAATACAATGCAAAGTTGTTCTTTGCATGGGAACTAGAAGATTTTGCAAGAAGCTCATTGACACAGTGACTCCTTGCTGGTAGCATTCTGTATGCATCACAAGTATTGAAATGCACTTTTTGTGTTTCTTATGTGCATACCTATAAGAACTTCAACCCTTGTTATGAATTTCACCAACAATTTGTCAAGTTGGACAGTATTTCATAATTTAGAAGTGACGTGCTCCCTAATGGCATCTTTTTTCCTAATGCTTCAAAGTGGCTTTACAGTTAAGTCATCTATTAAGCTTAGCTTGAATCAAGTTTAGCTTGAATCCTATTTCACATATGATGGAGATACTGATACTGAAAATTATGTTAAATCGTTTATTAGGATCAATTATGATCCAAGTTAGGTATGCATGGGTACCTAATTCCTGTGTGCCAGTGAATCATTCTAATTGGCAGAACTGGTCAGTGGTAGAATGCAGTCATGTTTGAGTTGTGTTGTTGGTTGGCTTGTGGGTTTGGGGTTTTTTGGGTATTTGTTTTTGTTCTTTTTGTCTTTTAAGTGCACTTAAGGAACAGAAAAAATAATTGTTTGAGTGTTTGTTGTCAAAGTTGTAGTTTTCAGGTTGCCCTCAGTATGGAAGGAGCTCATATCCATCAAAACCATACATATGGAGATCCATGCATTTGCCATATGAGTGGTCTGGTAGGTAATCATAGTGCCCCTTCTGGGCTTGAACTCAATGAAATACAAGTGGCAACACCAGAAGGTGACTCTGTATCGTCCTTGAAAAAAATGCTGCTTGATTAATAAAGTTATTTTGTTTGTAGGTCCCACATGAGGAGTCATGTAATTAGTTCCACTAGCGCTCCTGTTATGGTTCCTCTTACTTTTGGGAATGCACTTAGTTTTAGATGGTTTCAGAATCTGAGGTGACTCCTCTATGGAGGAAAGCCCGTAGGAGTTGGGTTGTTTTAATATTTTTATTTAACTTTAAAGGACATACTAAGCAACACTAACAATCCTTTGCACTTTATCTGCCACATCACAAAAATCTTTCCTTGACCTGAGAAACTGAGTTGCTCTTTAGATAGGGACTAATGGTGATAGATGTTCTCCCACTTTTAATACTGGTTTGATGGTTCCTGAGTGAAATGTTGGGAAGTGGCTGGAGGGATAAAGATCACAATAGAAGAGAGTGACGCCTAGTGGCGGGAGAATGACGGGGTATTCGTTTTGGTGCACGGAACAAATGAGATAAAAAACAATGGTTAATTGGAACTCTGTGACATGACTGCTACACAGGTTTATTTCCCAAAGCATTAAGACTGGGCGAGCCCAAGCTATGAAGAATTTTAGATCAAGCCATGAATTAGAGATTTTGTGGACTGATCTGTGGTGGAGCATATTGTTTTAAATGTGTAAGGAAAACACTCTTTGGTGTAAACAGCCCCGTTTTATTAATTTTTGGTGGGAATGTCTGATTTGTTCTGAGTGAAGGGAATGGTCAGTATGCTGTGTTCCCTAATTCACTCTATGTGAGTGAATTCACAGAGTTGAATTGCTGTTCTGTGAGGGGGAGGAAACTTCTTACTGTAGATCACAAATGTATAGCCAGATCTTGTTCATAATGATGAAGTGGTGAATATCTGAAATTGCCCATACAAAACCAGGCTGAGAGGGTCACAGTAATTTTACACAGCAACCCTATCTGTTAGCATGCTGATATTTAATCTAAATTTGGAACTACTTTTTTATTTCTAAGCCGGGCAGAATGAAGTTGCAGTGTTGCCTGTCTGGGCACCATCCTACAGTAAAAAGGATTCTCAAAAATTTGAAATGATGTACCTGTCTTGAGGAGTTGCATGTGGGAGAGTAATGTTAAAAGTACTTTGGAAGAAACCAGAGGGATTAATTCCTTGGCTGTGGAACCAAAAAATATGATCTGAATGCGTATCTTGCAGAACCCAAACCTCACTTGCAGGAGTTCCAGGGAGAAAGGCAAAGAATAAGGTATCAGAATGATGATGTACTCTATGAAGCTTAAAAGTTGATAGTTTGGATTTGATGAAACAATTATTGTTAAAATCCCAGCTACAGAATTCTGAAGAATCCTAACAGAAAATGGAAACATCAGAAGAAGTTTGGGATGAGTATGTAATTCTTATAGTGGCTGACTAAAGAATGTGAAGTTCCTATGTGCTAAAATAAAAGAATATGGAGGATGGGGGTTAGTGGTGCACTGAGACTGAAAAGTACCAGATGTCTAAAGTTTAATATGTTATGTTATTAATTTGTATAACTTTATTAAGTGAATTTTAAATCTTTCATTAAAATTATCTTTTTATCATCATAATGCAGTCTTTTTAGTTTGCATCCTTGTATGAATTTTTTCACAAAAAGACTGTAAAGGTTTGCATGTCTTAACTATATAATAAGTAATACTTTAGAGCCCCTGTTAACCTAAGCACTGGTAGACCTGCTAGAACAAGAAAGCTATGCAATAAAGCAAATAACAGCACTTATTTTATTTCTCTTGGTTTGAGAGTACTTTACAGTTCAGCTAGAAATACAACACAACAAAAATACAGACAACTCTTCTTCTTCATCTTCTTCATGGCTTAGTGTTGGAGTTACCAGTTCCGTTACATAGCCCTCTTTTTTTATACTTGGGTATAAAAGGATCTTTCATAAGGGCATGTAGTGATAGGACAAAGGTAATCACTTTAAACTAAAAGAGAAGAGAGTTAGATTATACTAGGAAGAAATCGTTCCCTATGAGGGTGGTGAGGCACTGGAACAGGTTGCCCAGTGAAGTTGTGGATGCCTCATCCCTGGAAGTGTCCAAGGCAAGGCTGGATGGGGCTTTGAACAACCTGGTGTAGTGGAAGGTGTCCCCGCCTACAGCAGGAGTGTTGGGACTAGATAATCTGTAGGGTCTCTTCCAACCCAAAACTGATTCTGTGATTCTTCACTGTCTATTGAGTGCTCCCTTTAGGAGGATTTTCTGGTTTATTATTGTGGATGACTGTCACACTGCTCTGAAACAAGTCTGAAAAAGTTCTTGAACTGAGGGTTTTGGTGTCTATTTACTCTTTTAACTGAGTGTTCCTTTTCAGCCTTTCAGTTCCTTATGGTAGAGTAGCCATAGCTTGATTGTAAATTTTGTTGAAGTGAAACTAATCCCAGTCCTGTTGGGCCTTCTTATACAGCTTCATCCACAATCCCATTTAGAAAAATTTAGCTTCAGTAGTGGCTGGATTGGGTCACAGGGTGTGCTGCTGTGGATTTGGAAAACTTGCATAATGTGATTTTGAGTGAATTATTTGTTTTCCAAGGTGACTGCTAGGGACTTGGCTCTACTTTCTTGTTGTACAAGCTTATTTGAGGAGTGGTGTTTGTGTCACCTGTCTGGCTGAAGCTTTTTTTTTAAAAAATACTCAAACAACAACAACCCAAACCAGGAAACTGTAGTGGAGGTAATGGTGTTCAGTTGTTTTGGTTTGTTTTTTGTTCTTTTTTTAAATGTCTGATCTGAGACAGCTTGTCCAGTCATCTGGTTCTTGCTGTCTTCATACAACATTCCTAAATCACAGTTTGTGTTTTCCTCCATTTCTATCCTATTTTTTTTTCCCAAAACTTGTAATCATTTTCCCCCTGAACCCACCATTTTAAAAATTTTTATTCTTACTTGCAGTACTGGTCATAACCTTGGAGGAGTGACATTACCACTGCGATATTTTTGTCTAGTAGTTTTCCATACTTCCTGTCAGGCCCATCTTCCACTAAATACCCATGTCCAAATCTTTCAGAGTGTTTTTTGTGTTTTCCTGATAACATGGATTATATATTGATGTGATGTACAGTTCAAGAAACCTTCTTTAACCTCAGGGAGACTCCTGCTTAAAGTGAATTTAAAAGTGTTAAGCAAACTCAAGTCTGCTCTTGTACAATATAATGTTTGTTGAAAAGCATCTTTACACTGTACATAAATAAAAGTATTTTATTGAATAGCTGTCTATTGTGAATTTCATTTACTGATGAAAATAATGCCTCATTTTTTACTTGCTATTTGTAGCTTAAACTGTTTTTTCAGTGCATGCACTAAAAACATGATTTATTTTGAAATGTTAAACTTGCAAAGGTAATGTCATATTAATGGAAATAGCTATAAAAATCTTGTAAACCAATGTCCTTTCACCAGCATTTCATATGTTATTCCCACAAGCATGTTTAGAACACTAGAAGCTGTACTATATGTAAGTATGTATTAAAAACAGTTAAAAAAGCATCTCTTGGGATTGACCCTTCTGGCTTGTGTATATGAAGTGTGTGATCCATTTTTGGGTTAGGCTCTAACTGTGAAGACACTTCATTTGGTACCACATGACACTTCATGATTTAGTATAAGCTACCTTAAATAAACAACAAAAACAACAAACATAAAGGCCAAAAACTTGCCCCATTGTAAAGTAGTAAAATACAGTTGTAAGCATTTCTTTCATGATATTTTGCAGGAATTAATTCCTGGTGCTTTTTAGCTTAGTGAGTTAAAGGAACACAGCATCATTACTAGCATTTTAATTATTCTTAGAAGACTGCACAGTGCAAGCAACTGGTTGGGTGCCTCTGCAGCGAAGTCCCTGAGATTAATTGAAGCAGAAGTAAGACATTCATGTGTACAGCTCCACTAGCTGTGAAATGTGTGTGGGTACAGACTGGGATGAGAAGAACAATGTGTAATAGTGTTTGTATGAATAGAGTCCTATTTTTTTTTTTTTTTGTAAATGATCTGTAAAATGAATTTAAATGTTATTGTTTTGCTATTCAGGTGTTTTCAGTTAGTAGGTAAATACATTTTACTTGGTAGTTTTAAGCATATTCTCAGAAAACCCTTGGAGCACACTTACGCCGGCAATGTTATACAGCAATTACGGTTTTTTGGTCTTGTATCATTGCACTGGTACTTAAATTGGAACAAAAAAATGCAAGCAGTGGTCATTAATGAAGTAAACTATGCCTGTTGCTGTAGTTGTCAGCCCCTAGATGGGTTTCCAGTGTTGGAAGAGACATATCATGCTCTGGATCTGATTGACTAATTAGCATGTTCTGCTAGTGGTGGTGCTTACAGAGCAGGAACAAGTGTTTTGCAGCACATTGTGCCTCCCCGTTTTCCCTAAGCTGAACACTGGTGAGTGGGGGGGAATGATGATGATACAGCAAACCTGCAAGGCCATAGCAGACCTTGTTCGTAGTTCAAGGTGGCAAACAGGCTAAGCTTGGAAGGAAGAAGGAAGCAAGGAAATTGGCTGTGCCATTGCTTGCTGCTCGTGTGTGTGTGTTCTGAGAGCCAGCTAGGGTCACTTCTGAGTCCTTAGGAAAATGACCTGAGCAGAGAGTAGAAATTTAATACTAGCTTTGTCAGATGCATCACTTCTGGTCTGAAATTTTTATTTTCTCATATGATTGTAGCTGCCTCTGCTCCTTTGACTGCTTGGCTCACATTAGCATGCTGTATAAGCTGACAGTGTTTTCACCGCTATGTCCTCTGATACTGTAAAGAATTGTGAGGTTTTTGTACTGGTAGTTGATTCTGGCAGCTCCAGGTGTTTGCTTGGATTTATATATTGCGATATAGATCTGCAACTTCCTTCTCTTGCCTTGCTGCTTCTACTGCTAAAAGCAGTTTACTGGATGAACACTGCATTTTCTTACCGAAACTGTGCTCACTCAAGTTTAAGCATGGGGATTGCACCAAGAAGGGGGCAAAATATACCTGAGAAAGGACTAATTTTGTAGAAGGTAGAGAGTTGACTTTCCTATGTTTCTGAACCTTGCAGTTCTACTGTCAGGATCTTTTAAGTGTAAATCAGGATGATAACTATGATACCTTGAAAAAGGAAGCCACGCAGACAAACTACAAAAGTATATAGAGTACTTTTGCATGGAGGTTTGCATAGAGTGGGTGTATAGCATCGAACAAGAGCTTGTTCATCTTGTTTTGTGGGTCGTATCTACAGGAAGAAAGTGTATCCTGGAAAGTAGCAGTAGCCTTCCTAAGGAGTCATTAAGTGTTAAATTAGAAAAAAGCTAGGAGGCTTTGGGATGAGGTAGATGGAACTGGTTGTTACATTGTATACTGCTGACGAGGTTGGGTTAGATACAGAATATGTCGTTTTTCTGATGCTTTAACTCTTCCTTTTTTCTCTCAGCATCATATTGAGTATTACTGTGACACTGGTTGAGGCTAAGTTTAAAAACTTTTTTTAGGACATCAAAATTGCTAAGCAATATATTACCCAAGGCTGAAAGAGCCTACAGTCTGTTCTGATTTAAAGTAATTTATTCTTGTATCATCATTGCCTTTTTATCTTACATAATTATTTTTTACCCCTGGAGACTCTTTTGCATATTCATGAGTACAAACCAATCTGCTCTTTTGTTTTCCTAGCCATCCTCATACTCTTTGTTTGTCCCTTTTCCCACTTGAATTCCTTTTTATTACATGTTGGCAGCTTAGAGTTGTACATGATCTAAAGTCTTCTCAGTATCTTGTATTACACTAGTACCCCCTTTCCTCCCCTGGGAACAGTTCTGCTTCGGCCAAGGCTGCATTTGTCCTTCAGGGTTGCATGGCCTCAGTGCTCTTTGGTGCTCCTGAGAGGAAATTCACTCCAGTTTTTCCCTTTATCAGCTTCAGGATGAAGAAGAGCCATCAGAGAACAGTGAAATAAGGGAAGGCAGGAATGTTGTGTTACAGAAACAATTTGTGCATATGACTGTCTGGGGTGCGGGTGCCCACGTGTGAGCAGTGGGGGCTGCGGGGGCTCTGTGACCGGAGGCCGGGGCTGCCCCAGCCAGACACAGCCGGTTCCAGCCGGACACAGCCGGTTCCAGCCGGACACAGCCGGATCCAACCACCCACCGCAGGGCGCAGCCGAGCCCAGGGCTGGGGCGGGGGCACCGCGGGGGGAAACGTAGGTAAAGAAGGCAAAAAATGCTGCACAAAAATGAGGAGTGAGGAGAACAAAGTGAAAGAAATAGCTCTGCAAGCACCAAGATCAGTGAAGAAGGAGAGGGAGAAGTGGCTCCAGGGCACCAGAGCAGAGATTCACATGCAGCCCATGGAGGAGCCGTTGAAGGAGCAGGTTTATCCTGAAGGACTGCAGCCTGTGGGAGGCACCCACACTAAAGCAGAGGAGAAATGAGAGGAGGAAGAAGTACCGAGAGGAGCTGTTATTGACTGACCACAACCCCGGTTCCCATCCCACTGTGCCCCTCGGGGTGGAGGAGGCCAAGGAGTTGGGAGTGGAGTGATGTTGAGCTTGGTGAGAAGGAAGAACAGAGGGGGAAGGGTCTTTTGTCTTTGTTTCTTACCATCCCATTTTTAATTTTAATTTGCAAAAAATGAAATTTCCCCAAGTTGAGTCTGTTTGACCTATGACAGTAATTGCTAAAGGATCTTCTTGTCTTCATTTTGACCTACAAGGTTTCCATCCTATTTTCTTCTCCAACCCTGTTGATGAGGGGTAATGAGAGCAACTAGGTGAGGGTCTGGTTGCTGGCCAAGGTCAACCCATCACAAGAAGTTATGGCATCAGCTGTACTATCACTCGTGACACCATGACACCAAGGAGATGATGTAACACAAGGGCTCTGCTCCTGAGAAATATTAGAATATAGGAAAATTTATACCTAGTCTGTCTGAATTGGCAGTCTGAGAATTTGACATGCAAATACTCCTTGTAAAAGAAGGAAAGAAGTGAAGTGAAATGCAGTCATGAAATAAGTTCTAGTGCTGGTAAAAGATCACTATATTGTAAAATTCAGTTGTCAGGTCAACCTGTACTGGTGTGCTCAGAACCGAGAAACTGTCTCCCAGTAGTGGTGCTGGTGCTTCAGGAAGACCTGGAAGACAAGTCAGCAGTAGGCATCAAAGCAGAATGTGAATAAGCAGTGTTTTTATAAACGCACATGTTATTTTTAATGTAATAGTCTGATTTTAGAAAAACTGTGTAATGTGCTTTTATTTTTTAAAATACATATTATGTAGTATATATTATTGTCTAAATACATAAATTTAAAATATTATTGTCACTCAGTCTGGTTTGGTAAGAGAAGTAGAGAGAACCTGTAACTTTACAAGGCTCCAGCATGTGTTCTGCAGATGCTCAAGTTAAGCAAGCTTGTTGGATGTCCTGGCTCAGAGTGGTTTCTGAGGGATTACAGTAAGCAGATGACATACTGTTGTCATGGGGGACACAGCTGGGAACAACAGAATTTCCAGTGGATGAATACTCCCTAGGAAAAAGTGCCAGCTACATCAGTTTTTAAATGGAAGAATCTAAGAAAACTGGGCTTTGCTGGGGAACTTGATAACCTAAGTTTTAGTTGTTTTGTTCAGATTCCATGCAGTATTTTGGAAAGCAAGCCATTGGAATGATGTCGTGTATCTTAAGTGTCATAAATTTAGGTGTACATTCAACCATGCCAATTTCCTTGGAGAGAGAAAAAAGGCCTCCCATCTTCACGGCATTGTGTCACAGGGTCAGGACACTGCCCAGGGTTCAGGGTGTCCTTAAGATGCCCGGTACATGTGCTGGAGTAGGTGGATGGTGTAGATGCATGGTGAAGATGTGTGGAGTAGATGACCTATGTGCAGTACCTTGGAGGCAAAGTGTCTTTGCTGAGGCCCCAGTAATCAGAAATGAGAGTAAGTAAATTTTGGTGAGGTCTCATGCAAGTATCACCAGTAAAATTAATTTAAACATCAACTACTTAGAATCTGGTTATAAAAAGCATCATGTTAACAGTGGAGACAGCCATTATCTGCACTCTAATTATCGACAACTAATTATGGGTGGATAAATAATGAATTTTTGATTACAATGATTAGGGTGCTAGTTATTACTGCTAATAGGTTGTTGCCCTACAAAACAGTAGGAAAGTGAAAGTTATTTTGGAAGTTAAGGGTTTTTTTATAAGTTGATCTGCTATTGTTGGATTTGTCCAACAAGGTTTCCACAGCAACCTTTTATTGGAATATATGTATGGGCACCAGAATAAAAAGAAGGAGTTGTCAAAGACCAAAATTGTTCACAAAAAGTCTTCAGGAAGGATTTCAGTTTTGTCTAAGATAATTGTGAAACATAAGATAATCTGTGAAAGGTAATTATAAAAGGGAGAATTTAATGCACATAGATTGTGAGCTGGCTGCCAAAAGGAGAAGGATATTGCTAGTAAATGGTATCCTTAACTACAGAATCAAGCTAGTTGTACTTGGTCTAGGTATATGTCTGTTTTTTAAAGTGGCCTCTAATGATAAGCACTTAAGAAACGGTTTGCCAAAGATTGATTCCCCACCATTTCAGCTCCTGAAATGATAGCTTGGTGTGAGCGAAATGCAACATATTTTAAAAATTACAGAAACAACAGGATAAAATGGTCTCTGATGGAACCGAGTGGTTTCTGATCGGAACTGAACACCATAATGGTATTCCTGACCTTAACTTTTACATATTACAATTTTCTTTGCTTTCTTTCACAGAACCTATAGAGCTATGTGAAAGCTATTTTGAGTTAATACCGTGATGAACTGCATTAAAAAGAAATAACTTTGTGAAAATGGAAACATTTTTTGAAAGGAATAGTTTAAAATACTTACTTTGTTATTCAGATTGTATGAACCCACACAAAGACTTGGATAATTGTGAATCTGTATTGTTAAACTACAGACAAAGGGAAAATGTAGGGAAAAGGTGGATTAATCAAATGTCAAATGCCACCATTTTCTAGTAAAGTTTTCCTGTAATGATAATGAACTATTTACTATTTACTATTTACTGAGTGTATTTTATTACTCACTTTAGAATGAGGTTACTTAAATAGGCAAGGATCACTGCTGGATGATGCATGGATCTTTGAACAGCATTTAGCTTGAAGATTTCATTCTTAAAAGTAGTCCAAAGATTTCAGATAAATAGTTGCAATGACATATAATTTATTTAAGAACTTATAATGTACTTAAGAGCATTTATTTTCATTGAAGTGTGACAGATGTGTACATGGATATATTGTAAGGTACACATTTGCAAAATAATTGCGTCTTGTAAAGGTTTTCTATTTCATTTTAACTAAGCGGCATGGTCAGTCCTGAATGTACAAGTGATTGGTGTTACTCTCAGGACAAGCATTCCACGCTTGAGTGGCACGGGCTTTGGGTGGCTGTGTGCTGGGCTTTGTCAGGGCTGGTCTGCAGCGATGCTCGCTGTAAGGACTATCACGCAGAAAGGATACAAAAAGCAAAAATGTTCGCCATGAGGTGCCAGTGTCTCTAGATAGCATTTAATTTGAAAACTATTACTGGATTTCAAGTTATAAACGAGATTAAAATCCAAAATAGCGCCGTGGCCCATTGTGTACCCTGGCGTGTTCAGGGGCTATTGGTGAGCATGAGGCTGTGTGCCCAGTTGTCCAGCCCCGGGCCCGGCTGCGCTCTCCGCCCATTGCGCCGACGCCTCGCGGGGCTGCCCCCGCCAGCAGGGCCCTGCCGCGAGCGGCGGGACGCGCTCCCGCGCCGGGGCGGTGTCACGGGCGGCGGCAGGAATGCGGCGGCGCCCGCCCCGACCGGACCGGCTG